>VHIU01000115.1:0-195491 GCA_010577795.1 Isatis tinctoria
CAGGACATCTTCTGACGAGGTTGGTTGCAGAAGTAAATTGGTACTCTCAGTAGACGTGACTGGAATGGGTATTTACTTTTCTTTCAAGCGTGTTGAATCCCTCATAACAAATGCTATGTCCTTCAAAGCTCTCTTTAAGACATTATCTGTTTCCGGCAAAAAGACGAATCAAACTGGAGTGCAACCATCCAAAGCATCTGGGAAAGGAACTAGGCTTGTGACCCTGAATCTTGAACGCTGCTGTGTGAATTTCTGTGACGATACAGGATTGGATAATACAGTTATTGACGATCCCAAAACCGTCAATTATGGATCACAAGGTGGCCGAGTTACGTTTAGTTCATTGGCTGATGGCAGACGACGGACAGCGAGCATTCTGTCTACTGGTTCTGAAGAATGTAAAAGACTGAAGTACTCGGTTTCTCTTGAAATATCACAGTTTACCCTTTGTCTCAACAAGGATAAACACACGACACAAATGGAACTTGGAAGAGCAATATCCATCTACCAAGAGTATCTGGTGGAGGAGCATAATCCTTGTTCAAAGCTCATGTTATTTGATATGCACAACGCGAAGCTTGTACGTCGATCTGGTGGTCTCAATGAAATAGATGTTTGTTCTCTCTTCAGTGCTACTGATATTTCACTGGGTTGGGAACCTGACGTCCACCTTTCTTTCTATGAACTATTCTTGCGGTTGAAATCGCTGGTGTATGCACAAAAGCTTAAAGAACATGAAAGGGAAGGCATCTCGAGTGTGAAAGATGGTGGCTCGGGTGAAGAAAGAAATCTGTCTAGTTCTGTTGACAAGCAGAAGAAAAAGGAATCTATGTTTGCTATCGATGTGGAAACGTTGACGATATCAGCTGCGGTAGGAGATGGGGTAGATGTTAAATTGGAGGCACAATCAATATTTTCTGAGAATGCCTGTATAGGAGTGCTTCTTGAGGGACTTATGCTTGCTTTTAATGGATCTCGAGTGTTTAAAACTACAAGAATGCAAATCTCAAGAATCCCTGCTGCCTCTTCAAATTTGTCTGATGCAGTCCCTGTAATGACAGGTAGTCCTTGGGACTGGGTAGTACAAGGGCTTGATGTGCATATTTGTATGCCATACAAACTACAGTTGCGTGCCATAGATGATTCGATTGAAGACATGTTGCGAGCCTTGAGACTTATAACTGTAGCGAAAGGTAAAAACATGTTTCCAGGAAAGAAAGAAAGCTCGAAGCCTAAAAAAAAGAAATCTAGTCCAAAATTTGGCCGCATAAGATTTGTCATACGCAGGCTTACCGCAGATATTGAGGAAGAACCAATTCAGGGTTGGCTTGATGAACACTATCAGCTGGTGAAAAAGGAAGCCTGCGAGTTGGCTGTCAGATTAAAATTTCTTGAAGATTTTATTCACAAAGCTACTCAGTCTCCTAAAGGTGCAGAAACAAGTGATCCTTCAGACGATAAAAAGATGCTTTTTGATGGGGTTGAAATTGATATTGAGGATCCTTTAGCTATTACCAAAGTGAAGGAAGAGATTCACAAACGGTCATTTCAATCTTATTACGAGGCATGCAAAGGTTTAGCTTCCTCAGAAGGTTCAGGTGCCTGTAGGGAGGGATTCCAAGCAGGTTTTAAGCCAAGTGCTGCTAGAACCTCTCTTCTCTCTGTTTGTGCCACAGATTTTGATTTAAGCTTGACGGCAGTTCATGGTGGTGATGCTGGTTTGATGGAAGTCTTGAAGAAGCTTGATCCTATTTGTCAAGAAAACGACATACCCTTTTCTCGGTTATATGGAAGCAACGTAGACTTGAAAACTGGAAAGTTGGTAGTTCAGCTAAGAAATTACACACTTCCTCTTCTCTCTGGCACTTTTGGCAAATGTGAAGGTCGTATTGTGCTTGCTCAGCAGGTATGCTTGTTTTTTTTTGTTATCCTTTCACATGCCATTTGCATATTGTTACCTCTCTTTTATGGTTAATTTTTTTGTGTTAATTTTTGTCCTGTGACTCATCGTTTTCTGGTCATGACCTCAATTAACTGATTATTTTTGACTGCTTGTGATTGTTCTCTTAAATTAGGCAACGTGTTTTCAACCACAAATTTCCCAAGACGTATTTGTAGGCAGGTGGAGAAAAGTGCGAATGTTCCGGTCAGCAACTGGCACAACTCCGCCGATGAAGACCTACTCAGATCTGCGCATACACTTTGAACAAGGACAAGTTTCCTTTGGAGTTGGATATGAACCGGCTTTTGCAGATATTAGCTATGCTTTCACAGTTGCTCTTCGTAGAGCTAATCTGAGTCATAGGAGTCCAGGTGTTCTACCTGTCGTTAAAAAAGAACGAAGCTTACCTTGGTGGGATGATATGAGAAACTATGTTCACGGCAATATCACTTTATCTTTTTCTGAATCAAAGTGGGATGTTCTTGCTACAACAGATCCATATGAGAGTCTTGATAAACTCCAAATAGTGACGGGTCCTATTGAACTTCAGCAGTCAGATGGTCGTGTGTTTGTCAATGCTAAAGACTTCAAGATAAAACTGAGCAGTCTGGAGAGTTTGATTAGTCGACACTCTTTAAAAGTTCCAGTTGGCACCTCTGGAGCTGCATTTATTGAAGCCCCTGCGTTTAGTCTCGAAGTTACTATGGACTGGGAATGCGAGTCTGGGGATTCTTTGAATCATTACCTATATGCATTTCCAACTGAAGGAAAGCCTCGTGAGAAGGTCTTTGATCCGTTCAGATCGACATCACTCTCGCTTCGGTGGAACTTCTCCCTTAGACCAGAGAAATTTCACCAGTCTTCCTCAGGCACAGAGCATCCAACAGTCACCGGAACTGTTTACAGCTCGAAAGACAAGCCTGAGACACCCACAATGAATCTTGGAGCTCATGATTTAGCATGGATACTTAAGTTCTGGGGTCTGAATTACTATCCTCCTCACAAGTTACGTTCTTTCTCCAGATGGCCTAGGTTTGGTGTCGCAAGAGTTGCAAGATCAGGAAACTTATCTCTAGATAAGGTGATGACGGAGTTTATGCTCCGTGTCGATGCCACTCCTTCCCTAGTAAATTACATGCCTTGGGACTCTGATGATCCTGCCAAAGGATTGACTTTTAACATGGCAAAGCTAAAATACGAATTATGCTATAGTCGCGGGAAGCAGAAGTATACATTTGAATGCAAGCGGGATGTGCTTGACCTTGTATATCAAGGTCTTGATCTTCACGTGCCTAAGGCTTTTATTAACAAAGATGAGCATCCTTGCATTCCAGCAAGCGTTCAGGTTTTGAGGAAAAGCTCCCAGAATGCTTTGGTAGACGGAGTACCCTCTGGAAAGGACCGTAAAAGGGATGAGAAGCATCGCGATGAAGGGTTTCTATTGTCGTCTGATTATTTTACAATCAGAAGGCAGGCCCCAAAAGCTGATCCTGAAAGATTATTGGCATGGCAAGAGGCTGGAAGAAGAAATCTTGAGATGACGTATGTGCGGTCTGAGTTTGAGAATGGAAGCGAGAGTGACGAACACATACGATCAGATCCGAGTGATGATGATGGATACAATGTTGTCATTGCTGACAATTGTCAACGGGTCTTTGTTTATGGCCTCAAACTCCTCTGGACCATTGAGAACAGAAATGCTGTTTGGTCTTTTGTTGGTGGAATATCGAAAGCATTTGAGCCTCCTAAACCTTCTCCTTCTCGTCAGTATACACAGAGGAAGATTCTTGAAGAAAGCCAAAAAGAATCTTGTCCAGAAACGCATCAAGCGGAAATATTGAAATCTTCTGCAAGCCCTGGAAGAAACCCCTCTTCTCAGCCTATGGAGGTGGCAGAACCTCTTTCATCACCGTCACACTCAGTAAAAAATGAGAAATCATATGACAGAGGTGGTAGTTTCTTCCTCATTCTTGATTTAATGATTAACGTTCGTTTGTGATTTTTCGCTTCTTACCCAAAACTTTCTCAAATAAATGGAATTTCTCAGAGACCTTGCTGGTTTATTCTCGATACATTATTTACTTATTCACCGTTGACCTGGATCTAGGTAAAGTTGAGACCACTGAATCTGAGGAAGATGGAACTCGTCACTTTATGGTGAATGTCATTGAGCCACAGTTTAATCTTCACTCTGAAGATGCTAATGTAAGTAATTATTTCCGTGTAAGAATGCACATTTAACACCATTACATATTCTCAAGAAGTTGACGTTCAAACTTCTGAAGGTATATATGATTTGGACAAGCTTCATGATGAATGTAGTAACGTTATTGTTTTGTGTTAAAAAGGAGTTTTCTTACTGGTTGGTTAATGTCACTTTGATGGATACCAGGGACGCTTTCTGCTTGCTGCTGTTAGTGGCCGTGTTCTAGCACGATCGTTTAATTCCATTATGCGTGTTGGTGTGGAAGTGATTGAGCAGGCTCTTGGCACTGGAAGTGTCCAGATTCCAGAATGTAGTCCCGAAATGACATGGACACGGATGGAATTCTCTGTAATGTTAGAGCATGTGCAAGCCCATGTTGCTCCCACTGATGTTGATCCAGGTGCTGGGTTGCAGTGGCTCCCAAAAATTCGCAAAAACTCGCCAAAGGTGAAGCGTACTGGGGCTTTACTTGAGAGAGTCTTCATGCCTTGTGACATGTACTTTAGGTATACAAGACACAAAGGTGGAAATCCTGATTTAAAGGTAACTCTATTTTCTAATAGTATTTCTTTTTTTTTTTCGAGGGTCAAAGTTTCCTTATAGTGTTTGAAATTCCGTTTCAAAGTCTTTTCAGAACCTTATTCTTGTGCCCTTGCAGGTGAAACCACTAAAAGAGCTCACTTTCAATTCTCACAATATAACAGCTTCGATGACATCTCGTCAATTCCAAGTTATGCTGGATGTATTGACGAACCTTCTCTTTGCAAGGCTTCCAAAGTGAGTATTGAGACCTGAATAAAATTAAAGGGGAAACACACATAATTCATGCCAGTATCATGCCAAGGTTTTTGCAGTAACTAGTTTGAAACAAACATAAGTGCTTTTAAAATCCATACCACTTCATTTCAGTAATCTTTAGAGCTAAACTTCACATACATTTGTGTCTGTTTAATTTTCAAACGTTTTCTAGCATTAAGGAGATCCTTTTATGATATAGGCCTCGGAAAAGTAGTCTCCAATGTCCCACTGAAGATGAAGATGTTGAAGAGGAGGCTGATGAGGTGGTTCCATATGGAGTTGAGGAAGTAGAACTTGCAAAAATCAACCTTGAAGAGAAAGAGCGGGAGCGAAAGTTGCTTCTTGATGATATTAGAAAATTGTCTCATTGTTCTGAAAATATGGATGACACGCATGTGGAAAGTGAAGTTGAATTATGGATGATTAGTACCAGAAGATCCATACTGGTAAGACTTTACTGACGGAAGAATGTTTAGATGCTATCTTGTGCTGGCCTTTTTAAAAGGGAAACTGTAAAGGAACAATAGCCACTAATCTCTGAATTAGCCACTAATCTCTGTTTGCAATTTGGTGGTCTGTTTTAGGTGCATGGATTAAAGAAAGAGCTGTTATATGCACAAAAGTCCAGAAAGGCGGCTTCTGCATCTTTAAGAATTGCTCTTCAGAAGGCTGCACAGCTGCGACTGATGGAGAAAGAAAAAAATAAAAGTCCATCTTATGCTATGTGCATTTCCTTGCAAATCAATAAGGTTGTTTGGACGATGCTTGTAGACGGTAAATCCTTTGCTGAGGCAGAGATAAATGACATGGTAAATTTACACATATTCTGTCTATTCTTAGTCTAGCGCCTTTGAAGTGACCATCAACGAGTCTTGTTTTGCTAATAATTCACCATCACTCTTTAGAATGTGGAATGTGGAATGATGAGAATTACTTGTTTGTTGTATTAAAATTAAAGATCGGTACATATTTGATTTGATTTATTATATATGCAGATTTATGATTTTGATCGGGACTACAAAGACATTGGTGTTGCGCGATTCACCACCAAATCCTTTGTTGTGCGGAACTGTTTGCAGAATGCAAAGTCGAATATGCTTTTATCGGCATGGAATTCTCCAACCGAGTGGGGAAAGTAAGTCTTTTTATTTGTTTGCTTATCTATTGGTATTGTTTTCCCTATCAAATGCTTCGCAAGGCATTGTGATCCTAGATGATGGCTTAAGAGAGATGAAAGGAACCATACGGCTAGAACTACTCATCTTAAACTCAAACTTGAATAATTATTAATTTGACAGTGGTTCTCACCTTGGATGTGTGCGTCCTCTGTAATTTTATTTGCAGGAAAGTCATGCTACGTGTTGATGCAAAGCAGGGAGCGCCAAAAGATGGACACTATCCTCTTGAGCTTTTCCATGTAAGTATCTTCTGTTGCTCTCTTTCTGTTTCCATCGTTCAATGGATTTGCAAAAGTGACAACATAAACATTGTCTCCGTCTCTGTTTTACGTCTTTTAACTAAACTATCTTTTGCTATCTGTGTTTAAAAATATGTCTGATAATGCCTTCAAAACTTGTAGGTGGAGATTTACCCTCTTAGAATCCATTTGACAGAGACAATGTACAGAATGATGTGGGAATACTTCTTCCCAGAGGAAGAGCAGGATTCACAGAGGCGACAGGTGACAAATGCATCACAATTTGGTCTGTAAATGAAGATCTGATAAAGTTTCAAGTTTATATGACTGCTTTTTGGTTTAATTTCCTATCCTGCAGGAAGTTTGGAAAATTTCGACAACAGCTGGCTCAAAACGTGTAAAGAAAGGGTTAGCAGGTCATGAGTCTTCTACGACTAGTCACTCCAACGTTGAAGCATCTCGCGGGAGTTCTGCAGCGCTCTCTGCTTCTGCCTCAACGCAGTCACAAAGCAATGCGGACTGTGTTCAAGTAGGCTTTCACTTCAGAATGCACTTCGAAAGTATTGCAATGTATTTTCCATCCTTCTTTCTCTTATTTTAGTTGCTTTGTGTTTGCAGAAATCAACAAATATGCTAAGCCTTAGGTGTAGCAATGGTGGTTCAGGTCAGGAGTTGAGAAGAACATCATCCTTCGATAGGACCTGGGAAGAAAACGTGGCAGAATCCGTAGCTAATGAACTCGTCCTACAAGCTCACTCATGCACCGTGTCATCTTCTGTTGAACAACAGGAGGATTCCTCTAAACAGAAGCCCAAAGAGACGAAACCTGTTAAGCCTGGCCGCTCTTCACATGAAGAAAAGAAGGCTGGGAAATCACACGAGGAGAAGAAATCTAGGCCTAGAAAGATGATGGAGTTTCACAACATCAAAATAAGTCAGGTGTGTTGACTCATCTTTTCAACTACTTCGTAAATATATAAGGTCAGAGATTGGGTTGCTTTAATGGGTTTCATCATCAGGTGGAGCTTCTAGTGACCTATGAGGGGTCAAGATTTGTCGTAAATGACCTCAAATTGCTGATGGATACATTTCACCGTGTTGAGTTCACTGGGACGTGGAGAAGACTCTTTTCTCGCGTCAAGAAACACATCATTTGGGGAGTATTGAAGTCCGTTACAGGGATGCAGGTCTAACATATACATACCCCCACGTCTATGAATCCACTTTTAGGTTATGAGAAGAAGATAAAAGCTAATAATATTGTCTCTTTCTCAGGGGAAGAAATTCAAAGACAAATCACAGAACAACCGCGAGTCTACTGACAATGATCTTAACCTAAGTGACAATGATCAACCGGGGAAAGCTGATCAACATCAGGTCACATGGTTCAAGCGTCAAAGCGATGGAGCAGGAGATGGATTCGTTACTTCGATACGAGGACTCTTCAATACGCAAAGGCGCAAGGCCAAAGCGTTCGTCTTGAGAACTATGAGAGGTGAAGCAGAGAACGATTTCCACGGGGAGTGGAGTGACAGTGATGTTGAGTTCTCTCCTTTTGCTCGGCAATTAACCATAACCAAAGCTAAGAGGCTCATCAAACGCCACACTAAGAAATTCCGACCAAGATCTCAAAGAGGTGAGTCACATTAAACATTCTCGTTCTATCACTCGACATTTCTAAAAACTTTGTTTTCTCTCTCTTCTTAGGTTCGTCTTCGCAGCAAAGAGAATCACTTCCATCATCACCGAGAGAGGCCACTGCGTTTGAAAGTGGTTATTCAAGCGGATCTTCACCGTACGAAGATTTTCGTGATTAGAAGTTCATTCTGACAAGACACTAAATAGCATTCTCCTTGGCTGAGGGAGCAAAGTATAGACTTCTCAGCTTCCGAGGTATTGTCCTTGTAAATTTTTTTTTTTTTTTCCGGCTGCAATAGGAGAATGAGAAAAAAAGGCACAGGTCCACAATATTTGTACAGACGTTGGTATATTGGAAAAGGAAATTAAAAAAAAGCACAGGTCCACACTTCATCAGTCTTTTGCATTTCTTCAAGGTTCACGAAATATCGAAGTTGCTTTGTCAGCTAAACAGCATAAAACGTTTCACGCAATTGCAAATGGCTGATTGTGTCTTGTTGATGCTCGTATAATCAATCACTTAAGAAAGAAATAGACAACTAATTAAAAAAGGACATCTAATTTTCAAAAATAGACCAACTCTATCAATATAGACGAAATACAGCAATTCTGTGTTAAAATTTGGGGTTAAGAATTTTAAACTAATTTCAAAAGCAATTCTGTGTTAAAATTCAATATAGTTTCAAAAGTTTAGCAGGGTTTGGTTTAAACTAATTTGTTAATTTTAATATAAAATAAGGAAAATAACTATAATGTACTAAAATTATATTTTTTAGTACTAAACAGATTCTAATGTTTAAAATTTTTACTAGAATGCTTTGTTTTTTTTTAATGTCTAAAGTATTCTTACGCCTGTGGAGAGCAAAATAATATGTGCCAGGAGAAGAGTTTTTATAGGTTTTGCCATAGATCATGTGGTTCATCTCGAAGTCAAAAAATAAGAAGGTTTTTAAGAATAAGAGTGAATGCTAGAGGGCTAAACTTGAAGAGGAAGCATTAGGGAAGGCAAACATTCGTGATGACGTTGATTTAGATGGCGAAGGATCTCATGTTTCAGTCATCTCCCCTCTTTCGATATATCCTGTGTGTTGCATTGATGGATCTTGGCATACTGGAGAACCTGTAAGTGGACAAGGATAGGTTTTGATCCGCAGAGAGGAGATTCTTCGGTTAGGCCTGAAAGGTTCATATAGATGCTTCCGAGCTAGAGACCCTCCAATGTGTGATGAGATGCCTTTTCATGTTCCCAACTACTATGGCGAATTTTGCTACAGATTGTATGGATCTTAATTATTGCTAAGGTGGAAAAACTGATGGATTGGCCAACTTCTCCATCCGACCTAGAAGATTTTATACCTCTTAGGATGTCTTTTGTTAGTTTTAGGCTTTTAGCATTAAGCATATCAATAGAAAAGACAATATTCGTGCATCAAAAATGTTAGAGCATTAATCTCCACAAAAGACAACAGATTGATAACATCAAAAATGTTCTTATTGTCGTTGCCGACAAGCCATGTTTTAAGTTTTTAAATTTTTAATGAATTATGAAAAATCCTTTATATATTGCTTTGTCTTACCAAGTTCGAAGCCATAAAACAGGAGGAATCTTTAAGGCCATGTTTGAAGGAGTGAAGTTACCTTATGGCATTGGAAAGCTCATCCACTTAAGATACTAAGGTATCTCATCTTCCTTCTTCGCTAGGAAACCTAAAGTTGATGATATACCTGAAACTTAGGAGAGGCTAATTAAGGAGTTGCAGAAAAGAATAAGAGGGTAAGGTATCTCATCTTTGCTACAAAAAAAGTACTAGTTCTCGTGTTAAGAAGGTCCACACCATGTGTCTTGATTCTTGAAAAAAAAAAAAAAAAGTAAATTCTTCCTCACGAGGAGCTAAAGAGTTAGTTTCACTCTCTCTCTCTCTTTCATAGGCGCCATCAAGAGTTTAGTCATTTTTCTCTTAATGCAACTGAATCTGTTTTCTTTCTTCTTCACAGAAAATTTCTCTGTTTACGGTGAAGATATATAGTAAAACCTTGTCCATATCCTTCAATATTTTAGCAGTTTGATTAAATCTTATTAGTTAATCACACCATTATATTAACCTTGTCCATGGAACTTTATTGCTTCATTATTTGTTTTTAATTTCTCAATTAAACATATGTACATCTGAAATGCGTTAGCTAGTGTCTATCTTAGAACAACATATACGAAGATCGATGTGTGATAAAAAATTCTTCATCACTAATTTGACCCTTTGCGATTATAACATGTTCGTCAATAGTAGGTAGCGGGTGGCATTATGGCTGGGGAGCTTGTGACATTTGGAATACAAAAGCTTGGGACCTACTGAGCCAAGAATACGACCATTTAAGGGAGTTGAAGACCAAGTTACTGAACTAAAAACTGATCTTAACACGTTAAAGTCATTTGTGAAAGATGCAGACGCCAAAAAGCATACAAGTGCGAGGGTGAGAAACTGTGTGGAAGTGATCAAAGAAATCATTTTTGATGCAGAGGATATCATTGAAACATTTATTCTAAAGGAGGAGCTCGGAAAAAATGGTGGCATCAAGAAGCGTATCAGAAGACTTGCTTGCATTATTCCAGAACGCAGGAAGATCGCATTAGAAATTGGAAACTTAAGTAAGAGGATCTCTAAGGTGATTCGTGACATGCAAAGTTTTGGAGTACAACAGATTATTGCCGATGTAAGGGATCCCAAACCTCTTCAAGAAAGACAAGAATTTGCTAGGGAGTACGAAAGCAATCTTGTGGGGGTGGAAGCAAACGTTGAGAAATTGGTTGGATATTTGGTGGAGAAAGATGATGTTCAAGTGGTCTCAATGACCGGGATGGGTGGTCTTGGGAAAACCACCCTTGCTAGACAAGCTTTTCATCACTACAAAGTCAAAGAAAAGTTTGATAGACACGCATGGGTGTGCGTTTCACAAATTTGTGACCGGAAGAATGTGTGGCAAACAATCTTGCAGAATTTCAGACCCAAAGCAGAGGAAAAAGAAATACTGGAGATGACAGAATCTAGACTTCAGGATGAACTCTTTGGATTGTTGGAAACATCAAAATCATTAATTGTTTTTGATGACATATGGAAAGAAGAAGACTGGGGCCTAATCAAGCCAATATTTCCACACAGAACAGGTGATAGCTGGACACTTTTGTGGTACATAAATATCACATTCATTATGTTCTTTGGGTCATATTGTTAATACACCAGTAAATGTTTACAGGTTGGAAGGTGCTACTTACTTCTCGAAATAATAGTATCGCAGAAAATGGAGAAAGACATATCAACTTTAAACCAGAATGCTTATCTGATCAAGATAGCTGGACACTTTTCCAAAGAATAGCAATGCCAAGGAAAGATGCATCCGATAAGCATTTAAATGAAGGTATGTTTTGGGATGATGGCAAGATGCATATGATGAAATAATGATTTATTATTATTATGATTTGTGTTAAGTGAGATACTAGATTTAAACCCACGCTGAGTACGCGATGAGTTATAGTATAAATTCTATTTTTCAAATATATAACTAAACAATATTTAAGTATTATAATTTAATTGTAATATAGTAATAATTATGATGAAAAGAATTAGAAAAATATATATAATACAATCAGATGAGAATATGAAAAACTATCATCTTTTGTCTTAAGATGACTAATAATCTATTAGATTCAAAAACGATAAAACTCAATTAAAACTAACATATTTTTTCAGTAATTTTTTTTACGGTGTTTGTGTTTTTAAACTATCAATTTACTTGATCAAAATTAATTTCTTCTCAACTTTCAAAGCTTATGATTATTTTTATAAAAATTAATTTAAGAGAAATGAAAACTGTTCTTTTAATATATATTAATTTTCTTGAAATTTTATTTATTTATCTTTAGAATATTTAGTTTTGAACAAAATATATTTACGAATGAGAAAGTTTGAGATATAGATGAATTATATAGTTTATTAAATTTTAACCCGTGTTGAAGGCGAATAATATTTTTTAATTTATTTTCGGTTTTATGTTTTTAAATACAAAGTCAAAATTTCAGATATTTTTATTTTCAACGAAACTTTATTTACCCAGATAATGATTGTAACCCTCGATATGATGTTGTATCATGATTTCTAAATAATGTTATGATATTTCATTTTTAAGTCAATAGTCGGTGTAAAAGTTATATGATGTAAGTTTAATGTATTTTGCGTTGATCTATAATATTTTTTTTTTGATATTATCATAATTAATTTTTACGTTTTATATAAATATGATTAAAGATTTATATATATCATTTTTCATAGGTTTAATTATATTTCAATATGTTTAAAATCAAAATGAGTTAATCAATTATTTTAATTCATCTTACAATATTCAATATTTAGTTTCATAATCGAATATGATAATTTGTTCTTTTAGCCTGTCTAACAATGGTCTAAAATAAACATCAATAAAAAAATATTAATCTTAATTTGTCCACAATATAATCAAATAATATAAATATTAAATAATTTATAATAATTAAATTTTTATTAAATTTAAAATAGATCAGTTTAATTTATAATATTCTTAATTTTTATCAAAGTAAAATATTCATTTCCTAAATTCAAAAAATATGACTTATTAATTTGAATATTCCTTTTTATATTATTCACATTTAGAAAGATATGTTGAAAAGCAGTTGGTATATGTTTACTTAAATTTGGTATTATGATTTATATAAATAGTTTTAAAGAAAAATATTCATTTTAAAATAAATTTTTCGTTTTTGAAATTAAAACTATAAATTAAAATTTACTAATCAAATCTTTTTGAATAAGATCTTCTTGCACAAAATCTAAAATTAGGGATGTCAATTGGGCTTAGCCCGGCCCGAAACCCGCAGAGCCCACTAATATTTGAGCCTAGTCCGGCCCGGCTCAAAATGTTTTTGGGCTTATATTCTAAAGTCTGGTCCGGCCCTAACAGGGCTTTTCGGGAATTTAGGGTTTTTCTTATAATAAAAAATTAACAAAATAGATTTAATCAGAAAGTTAAATAATCATTTGTATGTCTTTATTAAATCCAATTTAAATTAAATAATATGTCTCATTTACTAAATCGAAATAAATTGTAATACTAAATAAAAATAAAACAAAAAAATATTTTTGAAAAGTATTGTAATTTGTATATGGATCACAAAACGTTGGTCCATTCAGCCACATGCGTAGAGAAAACTGATTACAATTGATACCCACGTGACGTGCATGTATAAATCAGTGCTTCACACATATCCCCTATATATTAATAGAGAAGACACCAAAAGATATTTCTGCCACGTGTCTCATTGAGAGCAATTTAAGGAAATTTTGAACCAATGAAATATTTTTATTTAGCCATGTCATTACTAACTATTTAACTTATTAAAACTTTAGTAGCCCATTAATAGCCCATTAGCTATAAAGACTGGGGCGAAGCCAGATATCCGGATTTTTTAGGTATTCATATCCGGATATGGATCCGGATCCGGGGCTTCCGGATTTTGGATATCCGCTTAAAAATCAAGATATTTGCTGCCAGATCCGTAAAAATATATTAAAATATATAAAATAATATCAATAATAAAATATAATATACTATTAGCAAAAAATAAAAAAAGAATATTATACAAATAATTTTTAAGTTCGTTTTTATGTATAATTCTTAATATATTTAAAATTTTATTAATAAAATAGATTAATATAGTATATTTAAAGGATCCGGATATCCGGACTTAAAAAATCCAATATCCGGATCCTAGGTTTTATTATCCGGATCCGGCCCTTCGGATATCCGGATATTCAGATTGGATACTGAGCGGATCCGGAATACGGATCCGGATCCCGAATAATATTTTCAAACCTACGGATCTGGATCCCATATAGGTCATTTAAAATTCGGAACCCTTTTCCTTTTGAAGGATTCCCGCTCATCCCTGAAATATCTTCTCGCTTCTTTCCAAAGCTTTTAAAGTTCAAATTGAACAAAAAATTACAACTATGCAATATGCAATAACATATAATATGTTAATAATTAGTGTATTTTGGATAGATATATATATATTTCAAATGTTATACTATCAAAACAACTATATTGGTTTTTTTTTTTAAAATAATTTAATTTTAAGTAGATTATATTATGAATATATAATACCCGAGCCGGGCTCGGGTTATAATCTAGTTTTTATAGAAGACGAATTTTATATTTGTTCAAAACAAACACACCAACACTAAAACTATATTTTGATGCCACTATAGTTATCGAATTGCTTAGAAAATCACATGTCAAACATGTGTTTAATTGAGTTTGTTTTAGGAATACACACGATTAAAAGATTATATATCTTTTTTAGAAAATTAAAATCTTAAGTAAAAGAAGCCCTAGCCCGATCCGGTTTACACTAAAATTCAATATTTTAGAAATATGTATAAAAAGAAATCTTGATTCAGCTTGATTTAAAAAAATATTCTGAGATTTTGTTTTGATTTAATTTTGAACTATAATTATAATTTATAAATATCATTTGACTAAAATACCTTAAATAAAGATTTGAAAAATCATTAAAAGATAATGGCAATTTCCGTAAATCACAAATAGGGGTAATGTCTTTTTTCATATAATGATCTTGTTTTAATGTAATAGATTATTTATTTGTTTGATGATGTTGCATGGGTAGAACTGAAGCATGTTAATATAGAAATGGAAGAGATGGGAAGACAAATGATCAGACATTGTCAGGGATTGCCTTTGGCTGTCAAAGTGTTAGGAGGTTTGCTGGCTGCAAAATACACAGTGCACGATTGGAAACGAGTATCTGAAAATATTGGACCTTATCTCGTTGGAAGAACCAATGACAACAACAACAGTTCATTTAAACGTGTATTGTCTCTGAGCTTTGAAGAGTTGCCTGGTTATTTGAAGTTTTGCTTCCTCTACTTGGCCCATTTTCCAGAAGATTATGAGATAAGTGTTGAAGATCTATCCCATATATGGGCTGCAGAAGGAACACTGAAGTATAACAATGGAGAGACCATTGGAGATGTTGGGGATAGCTACATAGAGGAGTTGGTGAGAAGAAATATGGTTATTTCTAAAAGAGACAATACCACTTTGAGATTTCAAACGTGCTGTTTGCATGATTTGATGAGAGAAATTTGTATTTCTAAAGCCGATGAGGAGAACTTTGTACAATTTGTCGGTATCCGCTCCCCGATGGGAAACTCCCAGTCTCTTAGTACATCACGAAGATTTGTCTCACATAATCCAACTACATTAGATGTTGAGAGACAGATAAGCAATTCGAAAGTTCGATCTCTCGTGGTTGTCATAAAGAGTCTAACTAACTTTTGGAGGCTTTCAAGTGTAAGCTTTAAGAGGTTACAGCTACTGAGAGTATTGCATCTCCCTGGAGCCAAATTCGAAGGAGGGAAATTACCTTCTAGCATTGGAAAGCTCATCCACTTAAGATATCTGAAGTTAACATTTGCGGTTATATCTCATCAACCGTCTTCTCTACGACATCTAAAGTTGCTGATCTACCTAGATTTAAGAGTATATGGGGAGTCTGTCTTCGTGCCGGATGTCTTGAAGGAGATGAAAGAATTGAGTTACCTTGCACTACCCGACGATATGGATAAGAAGACAAAGTTGGATTTGAGTGATCTACTAAACTTGGAGACTTTGCTTAATTTCTCAACAGAGAATTGCATGTTAGAGGATCTTCGTGGTATGGGCAGGTTGAGGTCTCTTGAAATCATTATAACAGGTGAGAACAGCTTAGAAACTCTATCTGCATCGATCGCTGGATTGAGGCACCTGGAATATCTTGGTATAATCTATAAAGGGGCTAAAGAATGGACAAGTCTATCGGAATTCAATAATCTCAAAGAGTTGAGGTTGAGAATAGAGATTCCATTGTTATATGATGAACTACAGTTCCCTTCTTGCATGACATTCCTGTCTCTAGAGGAGTGTCTTTTGGAGGAGGATCCGATGCCCATTCTAGAGAAGTTGGGTCAATTGAAAAAGGTTTTTTTGTGGCCAAATTCGTTCTGTGGGAGGCGAATGGTTTGCTCGGGCGGTGGGTTTCCTCAATTGGGGGAGCTAATATTATGCGAACTAAAGGAGTGGCAAGAGTGGGTAGTGGAAGAAGGCTCCATGCCTCTTCTTCATACTCTTGAAATTAGGAATTGTGAGAAATTAAAGGAGCTTCCTGATGGGCTGCAATTCATCACTTCTTTAAAGGATCTTATAGTTTCATATTGTGGAGAGCACTGGGAGAAGAGATTGTCCGAAGGAGGAGAAGATTATCACAAAATCCAACACATTCCTTCTGTCAGTATCTTTTGAAACTACGTATCAGGTAGCCCTGGGCGTTTGGTTTTCGGTTCGGTTCGGTTCGGTTTTTTTCGGTTTTCGGTTTTTTCGGTTATAGATATTTAGTAACCGTTCGGTTAATCATAAAATTCGGTTCGGTTTCGGTTCGGTTTTTTCGGTTTTCGGTTATAGAGATTTAGTAACCGTTCGGTTAATCATAAAATTCGGTTCGGTTTCGGTTCGGTTTCGGTTCGGTTATTTCGGTTTTCGGTTCCGGTTTTTTTTATATTTTTTGGATAATTTTGGATAAAAAACGGATAACTTCGGATAATATCGGATAATTTCGGATATTTTGGATAAAACATTTGGATAATTTTGGATAATTCGGTTTTTTACTAATATTTGGTTAATTTTAATTATTTAATTATTTTAAATATAAATATAAATAATATTTTTAAATATATGAATCGTATTTCGGATATTCGGTTATCCGTTCGGTTATCCATTCGGTTCGGTTCGGTTCGGTTTCGGTTCGGTTTTTTCGGTTATAGAAATTTAGTAACCGTTCGGTTAATCATAAAATTCGGTTCGGTTCGGTTTCGGTTATTTCGGTTCGGTTTCGGTTCGGTTTTCGGTTTTCGGTTAAAATGCCCAGGGCTAGTATCAGGTAATACGTTGTGTTTTCTCTCTAATCATCTAGAGAGAAAGAAGTAATTTTATTCTGAATTCGATTGACTTGTTTGTTTGTTTGTCTGTGTTTTGTAGACGAGTCCGATCTGAAGCCAATCTCTTATCAACTTGGGCAAATCAGCAAATCAACTGAACAATAAGACCTATGCATTCTTGTGTGTTTTCTTTTCCGGTATTATGACGAATAACAAAATATTTCGTGGTTTGTATCAAAACTGGTTTTTTTTTATTATTATTCTATGTTCAATGGTTTGAGTGATAATACTTATCTTATTTGATCGTTCCTGTTATATTTTGTATGCGAGCGGTATATAACTCTCAATGGCCTTTTGCAGCTTTCCTTTTTTCTTCTTTCTGGTTCTATTTGAGCATCTTTGTTTCTCCTTCTTGAAAGTTTTTTTGTTTGTTTTGTCCATATGGCTTATTCCTCGGTCACCTGCATTTCAACTCGTTTCTTTGGTTCAGCACGATTTTTTGTTTTTTTTCGATTTTACTTCCACTTTAGCTGGATTCCAGCATCCAGGGGCCAAGCGAATGTGCAGAGATCAAGAAGATTTATGCTACTCTTTTACAAAATCTAATTGAAATTTACAACTAACATTTAAGTAGATATTAAGGTCTATTAAGATAGAATGTGAAGTCTCTACCACATCATTTTAACACGAAGCAACTATGAAAATGTTATCTAATCCCAATTGGCAGCTCAGTTGCGAGTATCCTACATCCGTTAATTTACGATTATTTGTGAAAAATATGAGAAACCAAAAGAATATATGTGTTTGTGACATTATGGATTTACACAAGCTGTGGCCTTGAACATACATGACAAGTTTGGATGCCTCTAGACACTATTAGTGATAGAGTGTTCATTAACTGAGACCAAGAACCCTTCTCTGAATAACAATCAACAACTATTCTTATTGAAAGGTCGAACAGAGTTCCGCATAAGAATGATAGAGTGTTTATCTTCAGCACCTTATAAGTTATAACCAGCCTAGGATTTGACTTCTTGTGGCCAATGTTACCAAGAAAGATCTACAAAAATGCTGTTGTTCAAGAACAATCATATGGGTTACCAAGCGTCAATAGTTCATATTTTGCTGCACTTTCACAGGTAAACAAGCTATAACTAAAAAAAAATACAAATACAATGTTTCAATCATCAGCTATTAAACTCCATGAACGAATAAAACCCTCTCAGTGTCAAGGAATCAACTTCGTTACTTTATTGTAAATAGCATTAATGACTGAGGTTCATAAAATATTAAACATAGTTCTCATCACTTTCGTCTCTCCAACTACTTCTCAGTTCTCATCAGCAATATTACTTGGAAGATCTTCCCCAGAAGGTATTTTTCCAGGATAGTTGGTCACTGAAGATCTGAACTGTTCATGCTGCAATTCAACAATCATAGAGAAACATATGATTTTAAAACTGTGTCAATGTATCAAAATACGAGTGCTTACTACCTTGAAAAAAAAAACTTACCTTTTATCCACAAGAACAACCGAACGAAGCTCACAGTTGGAGAAACTGCAACAATTAGAAGAAGTTGGAATATTGAGAACACAATGCAAGACCACATGATCAAAGAGAGAAGAAGAAGAACAACAAGCTTACTGTGAAGAAATCTCGCTTTTCACAGCTGGATCACAATCGTTTCCAAATGAGTTCAATGTTTGATACAAGAACTATGAGTAACAACCGCAATCTCCTTTTCTTTCCTTTTACTCAGCGAGATGATATATCCAAAACTATTATGTCAAAGTAAACTATCAAGTACATAGAGATGTTATTAAGAGTTGCAGATATGCACCAGTTCATGAATTCCACGCCTCTGGCCGCAATATCTTTGTTCTCCTCTCTGATGTTAGGCGTCCACAATGTTGGGTACGGGTTTAGCACCCTCTCCAAGGCCCATCAATATTTCGCCTCGGCCCGGTGGATATTAACTATCCTTTAATTAATATCCTAAAAACAAAATGATTGTTTTTAGGACAAAGGTGGGGGACATCATCATTGACGAAGGAATGATTATCACGTGGAGCCACTGTCATCATTCAGATAATAATCATTCCCCCTTTTCATCCTCTATATAAAGGAACGATTCGTTTATATGAAAGGGGGAGAAAAATTGGAGAGAGAGAACCAAATAAAACTCGATCTATTCTTACCTCGGTTGTAATCATTCAGCTACACATCAATAAGAATCACGTCGGCGTTCTTTATACAGCAACAAAAGTCACGTCGGCATTTCACTATTCCAATTCTCAAAGTTACCCACAAACTAAGACTTGAGCGAGGTCGTAGTTCAACAATTGGCGCCGTCTGTGGGGACAATACTTCTGAGAAATCACGATGGTCAGCGATCCACGAATCGAAGCCGACGCCGCGCTAAACGTCGGCAACACGCAAGGAATCCCGCAGGACGCCGATCTACACAACATCCCTGGAGTCATGGACCATGCCGACCCCAACGGCAACGGCCCCCAGGATCGCCAACCTCCGCCGCCACCCCCTTTCGGCGGCGCGGCACGCGAAGTCGATCCCTTAAACGCAATCCACGCTATGCAGGCTTCCCTCACTGACAAAGTAATCAACATCGAAGTCAGGCAAGCCGCTTCTGAAGGCGATGGGAACGTCACTAACATCCAGGAACAAAATCCGATCCGGGCCCCTGGCTAAATAGATCCAATCGTCCGGAACCTGTTCGGCTCAACACCAACAGGAGAATTTTACGGATCCATAAATAAGACCCCGACGACAGGGATACAGGAGTCTTCCGACAAAAATCCCGAGCTCGAGAGTGTTATGAAGCGCCTCGAAGAGATGAACTCGCAAATTCATCGGGCGACAAGCTCGGCGCCAGAACTCGACAGGGTCCTCAGACAAACGAGTAAAACCCATTCACCGAGGCGATAACAAGCGTACGGCAACGATATCACGGTAAGATCCGAGAAGTACCCGCCTTCAAAGGGGAAGACGACCCCCAACGACATCTCGTAGCGTTCACCATCGCAATGGGCCGCGCCGATCTATCACCTGGAACGAGATGCCATCTTCTGCCAACGCTTTGTCGAAACACTCGGTGGCACGGCCCTCAACTGGTTTACTCGGACACTCCGAACCGATCGAGGACTCGAAATGAGAGGACTCTCGTCGACTGCCTATCTACTACTCAAGATATAGACAAGCACACAAACAACGAAACTCTAGGAACTGAGCAAAGCCAGACCGAAGGCCTTCGCACGTACGTAGAACGCTTCCGCAAAATCATCGCCAAGGTCGATTGTCCCGACGCCGTCGCACTCATCGCCTTGCGACAAGGGATGCGGGAGGACGAACCGCTTTGGGAAGATCTCAAGAAAAAGGAACCAACTAGCCTCGAGGACGCCTTCCACCGAGCCACCACGTTCATCGAACTCTACGAGGAACGGGCTGCGCGAGCCAAAAAGTCTGACCGAACAAAAACCGTCGCCGCCCCCAAGGAAAAGCCGATAACCGTCATACCGAGAGAACCTCGTCAGCACTACGATGAAAAGTTCTCCAGCTTCCACGTCTCGGACAAACCGCCGGGGTGAACAAATACATTCGAAAAGGCGACGAGTCAATGACCAAGGGCGATAAGTCATTCGACGGATCTAAATTTTGTGAGTATCACAGGAGGACAGGACACGAGGTAAAAGATTGTGACCACTTTCACGATCACGCCGTCGAAGATTATCTATCTGGAAAACTCAAGCTCGACTACCGCGATCGCGCCGGCAATACCTCACGTGATCGCCGAGCCGCTTTTGGCAACGGCAGAGAATCTCGACCAAATTACGGCGACCGGCGAGCCGAAGGAAATAAACGAAACCGCGACGATAACGATAAAAGCACACCCCCCCGCAGCCCTAATCCAGAGGATCAGTATGATCATGGGAGGCTTGCAGGACTGCGTTGATTCAGTCCGTTCCGTCCAGAAACACGAACGGCGAGCTGTCGCTGCGTCGAAGTGGAAACAACCAATGTCAGATGAAGTCCCAATCACTTTCACCTCGGCGGACACGATTGGAGTCGATATGCCGCACAACGACCCATTAGTTGTCGAGCTCAATATCCACAGCCTCTGCGTTGCGCGCATCCTCGTCGACACTGGAAGTTCGACAGATCTGATCTACAAAGAAACCCTCCATCGAATGGGGATACGCAACGATCAGATCAAGCCAAAGACCAAGATGCTCACCGGATTCACAAGTGAATCATCTTGGACAACCGGAACCATCAAACTTCCTGTCGAAATAGGGGGCATCACCAGATGGGTCAAGTTCGACATCGTCGATCAGCCCGCTATCTACAACGCTATCGTCGGCACGCCCTGGCTACATTCCATAAAGGCTGTCACGTCAACGTACCACCAATGCCTCAAGTTTCCAAACAACAACGGCATTTTCACTCTTCGAGGAAATCAGCGTATCGCACGCTCCTGCTTCATCACCGAGCAAAAACTCCGCAAACCGCACCCGCCTTCCGCGCAGTCCTGCATGATCAATGTGCCCGAACTAGAAGTCCACGAAAGGCCAAAGACTAAACTCGTTGTCCAGGTCAACATCGACAAAGACAATCCCGAGTGTTGCGTCGGCATTGGTTCTGATCTCCCCGATTCGTTTCGAACCGAGCTCATTGAGTTTCTCTCGGACAACAAAGCAACGTTCGCATGGTCAGGCAACGACATGCCGGGCATCGACCCATGTATTATCAACCACGAGCTCAACATCGATCCAGTTTACAAGCCAATCAGACAGAAAAGGCGAAAGCTCGGTCCGGAACGCGCTCAGGCTGTTAACGATGAGGTTGACAAACTGCTCAAAGCCGGATCCATCACCGAGGTCAAATATCCTGACTGGCTCGCCAACCCCGTGGTGGTTAAGAAGAGAACGGCAAATGGCGCATCTGCGTCGATTTCACCGACCTCAATAAGCGTGTCCCAAAGACAGCTATCCGCTGCCACACATCGATCGCCTCGTCGAAGCCACCGCCGGAAACCAACTTCTATCGTTCATGGACGCGTTCTCCGGGTATAACCAAATCTTCATGAATACTGATGATCGCGAAAAGACGGCCTTCATCACGGACCGCGGACCTATTGCTACAAAGTAATGCCTTTCGGTCTGAAAAACGCCGGCGCAACGTATCAACGACTGATGAACCGGATGTTCGAGCATCAGCTCGGCAAAACAATGGAGGTATACATTGACGACATGCTCGTCAAATCAGCAGTCGCAGAAGATCACATCAAAGATTTAGATCAATGTTTCCGCGTCCTCAATTCATATTCGATGAAGCTCAACCCGGCTAAGTGCACATTCGCGGTCACTTCTGGAGAATTCCTTGGCTACCTCGTCACCGAGCGTGGGATAGAGGCTAACCCCAAGCAAATAAGCGCAATTCTGGAGCTACCTTCGCCAAAAACAACCCGAGAAGTCCAACGCCTCACCGGGCGAATCGCCGCGCTAAATCGGTTCATCTCACGATCAACCGATAAATGCCTGCCGTTCTATCAACTTCTCCGCGGTAACAAGCGTTTTCAATGGGACGAAAAGTGTGAGGACGCGTTTCAAGAGCTCAAAACGTACCTATCAACGCCGCCTATCCTCGCCAAGCCAGAAGAAGGAGAAACGCTCTATCTTTACATCGCCATCTCGACCTCGGCGGTCAGTAGCGTACTTGTGCGGGAAGACCGCGGTGATCAACGCCCAATCTTTTACGTTAGCAAAACACTTGATGGCGCGGAAACTGGCTATCCCACTTTGGAAAAGTTGGCTCTCGCCATCGTTGTCTCGGCCCGGAAGTTACGACCATACTTCCAATCTCACACCATCCACGTCCTAAGTAACCAACCACTTCGTACCATCCTCCATAGTCCAAGCCAGTCGGGGCGCCTTGCGAGATGGGCAGTGGAACTATCAGAGTACGACATCGAGTACAAAAGCAGAGTCAGCGCTAAGGCCCAGGTTCTCGCCGATTTCCTCATCGAATTACCCGCCGAGCTCGCGGATGACGCGACAAAGCCCAAACCTAAATGGATCCTCCACGTTGACGGATCATCATGTCGCCAAGGCTCCGGCGTCGGCATCAAACTCGAGTCACCAACGGGAGAAACTCTCGAACAATCTTTCCGCCTCGAGTTCGTAGCTTCCAACAACGAGGCCGAGTACGAAGCACTCATCGCTGGACTACGCCTCGCCAAGGGAATCGGCGCGACTAACATTCACGCCTATTGCGATTCCCAGCTAGTCGCTAACCAATATAACGGCGAATACAAGGCACGCAACGACCGCATGGACTCATACCTCCGGCTCGTCCAAACACTAGCCGCGGAATTCGAGTCTTTCGAGCTCACCAAAATCTCTCGTGCCGAGAACGCGACCGCCGATGCGCTTGCAGCAATCGGTTCAAACAAAAACGATGACTTTCGGCGCCAAATACCAATCGCGAGCATCCCAACACCAAGTATCGAACTATCCAAGGGACTTTGCGCACCCATCCGCGAGGGTCATAACGACGCCAACGAAACCGACGACGATGAGGTCGGGATGCACTCCAACATTGACATTAATAAGGAGATCGGCGCCGAATCCGACTGGAGAACCGAAATCATCCTGTACATCACAAATGGCGACGCACCAATCGAAAGATGGGCAGCCCGGCGCCTCAAGACTCGCGCCTCGCTTTACACGGTCATGAATGGCGAACTCCTCCGACGGACCGCCGCCGGCGCACTCCTTACTTGCATCAGCTGTATGCAAATTCGTTACGTTCTGGAAGAAACTCACGAAGGGGCAGGCGGCAATCACTCAGGAGGACACGCTCTGGCACTTAAATCAAAAAAAACGGCTTCTTCTGGCCAACCATGATCGCGGACTGCGAACAATTCGCACTCAAATGCGAAAAATGCCAACGACACGGGCCCATCCTCCATACTCCATCTGAACTCCTCACCACGTCTTGCCCTCCGTACCCTTTCATGCGATGGGCCATGGATATCGTCGGTCCTTTACCAAACTCTCGGCAACGCCAGTTCGTGCTCATCATGACGGATTACTTTACAAAGTGGGTGGAGGCTAAGGCATACGCCTCGATAAAGGACCACGATGTCCAAATGTTCGTTTGGTCACACATCGTCTGTCGCCACGGTCTACCTTACGAAATTGTCACGGACAACGGCTCCCAGTTCATCTCAAGCGTTTTCGAAGCCTTCTGCGCTAAGTGGCGGATTCGCCTCAGCAAATCAACGCCGCGCTATCCTCAAGGAAACGGCCAAGCCGAGGCAACAAACAAGACTATCATTGACGGCCTCAAAAAACGGCTCGAATCGAAAAAGGGACTTTGGGCAGACGAGCTCGATGGGGTCCTATGGTCTCACAGAACAACACCACGACGAGCCACTGGAAAATCACCTTTTTCCTTGGCATACGGCTGCGAAGCCCTATCACCCGCTGAAGCCGCGGTCCCGACACTTCGACGTCAACTGGCACCGCTCTACCCAGCAGTCAACTTTGCAAAGTTACTCGATAACTTGGACACCTTGGAAGAAACACGCGGACAAGCTCTTCTGAGAATGCAAAACTATCAGCATCAGGCGGCACGGTACTATAACACAAAAGTACGTCCTCGGCATTTCGAAGAAGGCGACCTTGTCTTACGGAAAGTCTACGAGAACACTAAGGAGTATCGCGCCGGTAAGCTCGGAGCAAAGTGGGAAGGCCCATACATAGTGGGGAAAATCGTAAAACCAGGTGTCTGCGAGCTCGTGACCATGTCCGGCGACGCAGTGCCGCGTTCATGGAACGTCAACAATCTCAAACGTTTCTACTACTAACTCCATTTCCACGATGTGACCGCCAAAAAAAAAAAAAAAAAAAAAAAAAAAAAAAAAAAAAAAAGGACGAGCTACGCTCTCATGAAATCGAACTACGAATGGCTTGATCCTCTTTCGAGGTACGTAGGCAGCCTGTCAAAGGTTCAGCTATACATCAATAAAATATCTTCCTATGAAGAAACGTCTCGTTACAAATCGTTACAAATCGTTTGCACCATTACTTCAGTTTCTCAGTTAAACTGTCAAAACTGTGCCGAGCTACGCTCAAACGAAGGCGCTTCGCCTCATAGCTCTAAGCTATAGACCAACACATCTTCACTCTGATCAAGTGAGTGATGGGTCAAATAAAGCCGGGTCCGTCGTTGCCCGCACCTCTCGAACTTATGACTGACCCACGAAACCACGACGGAGTTCAGTCTCGAGAGCGTATTTATACTTGAGTGAGACGCTCTGTCCAACACAGACTATCTTTCAAGTTGTAAGCCGAGCCGACGTAAGCCTCCGTCGTATGCGAGCAGTTGTAAGCCTCGCACCCCGGATGTCGACTTATCTTGTTAAGTTCAAGGAACAAGTCTAATTCCGAACCGAACTGACTTTGAATAAGCTTTCGAGTATCTACTACTCAGCTCAGTCATTCCACTAACACGGTAATCTAAATCCTTTCGGACTATTACTCGTGAATCGTTTGTTACTTGAAAATGTCGTACTTTCATTAACTTAGAAAAGATTGGCCTATCGGCTCACATGCTACGACGCCGAGGTCCACAAGTCGGACCCCGGCTCTACAAAAAAAACGAAATTAAAAAAAAATGGACCGCCTAGGTCCTTTCTTCTTGCCCTTGATCCCCAGCAGGATCATTGGCCGTCTCCTCCACTCCATCGGTCCGCTCATCCGCCTCTTCAGGCACGAGTCGCGGTAAACTCGCCTCGGTACCAACTCGAGCTGGAGCATCCAACTCACCTTCCTCAAAGGTGATCTCGTCGATCATCGCTGCAGCGTCCTCCTGCTCCTTCTTCTTCGCCTCGAGCCTAGCGATCATCTCGGCAGGAATGTCCCACTCCTTAGCCTTTAGTGCATTCGCAAACGCCAACGCACCTTCAGCCGCGGCGGATCCTGCAACGGCATCCTCTACCACCGCTCTCTGGGCAACGAAGCCCTTCATCTTCGCCATCAGAGGGGCATACTCACCAACGACCTTAGCCCGCTCGGCGACAACACGATCAGCCCTCGATTTACGAAGCCGCTCCCGCTCCCTTTTCAGGCTTTCTCGCGCCTTCTTCTTACTCGCAACCGCAGCCGCACGAGCCTTCTCGACCTCGTCAACTCTGGTTTTAAGAGAATTCACCTCTTCGACGGCACAGAGCAACTCAGTCCTCTGGTTGACGAGCTCCGCGTTCTCTGACGACAACCTCTCGTTGGCTTCGGCAAAGCGATCTTTCTCAGCTCGAAGCGAAGCCAGCTCGTCAGCCAAATCTTTCGCCTCCTTCCTAGCTGCCTTGAGGTCTCGGTCATATCTGCCCATTGTAAAGACCGCGGCATTCAGACCTCTCGTAATCTCCCCGACAAAGGTCTCGAACAAACCGTAATGTTCGAGTTCCGTTGGAACAACGGGACGCGCCAGAGGCTTCGTTCTCAATCTCCAGAAGAGCTCGGCAGCGGCAGCATCATTGCCCACAATCGGGGGCGTTCCGAAGTAATGGAAAAAGAATTCCGAGGGATTTCGATCCTCATCCGGGTCCCTACTCCCGCCTACCGCTCTTTCGCCACTCACAAAAGCAGGACTCTCTCCCGACGCACCGAGATCTTGTTCGTCAACTGACCCATGCTCCGGCTCGATATTCTCGTTTCCAAGCACGTCGGGGTTGCCCTCCGACGGGTTAACTTGTTCCGCATCGGTACGCGGATCGGCGCGGTTCACACTGGTCGGCCCCTGACCTTGCGTCACCAACGCCTCGCTCTCCGGCCGCTGCGGAGACTCGACCCCGATGATATCAACACTCTCATCACGCGTCTCGTCTCGAGGATTCGCCTCGGCAGATCTGGGAACAGTAGCCTCGCGTCTTTGAGAAGGCGGCGTCGCCGTCTTTGGTCCCCCGGAGGATTCTCCTACGATGTTAACCAAGTCGTCGGTCAGGCTGCTGAACTTCCTCTTATGCAGTCCCATCTGTGGCCTCGGCGTCGGGTCGGATTGCTGAGAAATTTTACGAAGTGCCCGCTCGACTCTCTCCGCTGACACCTCGGGCCAAGTCAGGTGGCTAATTCTCGCGTATTCGTCAGCCACCGCGCTGAAGTTTTCCGGAGGAGGCACGAGCAGAGACGGTTTATCTACAAAATGAGAAACCACGACGTCAGAAGATAATAAGATGAACAGAAATTAAAATACGATGGTTATCTACCGATCGGGTCGTTCCAATGATTCTGAATCCAAAGACTGGGATTCGCCACCGCGAACTCATCTTTCTTCACAAAGAAGAATCGGGTTCGCCAGTCTTCAACCTTGGATCTCGCCGTATCCTTGGGAATTATGTTGTGCTTCGTCTTCATCTGAAGATAAAAGCAGCCAAGAGAAGTCTTCGCCTTCGAGGCCTTGATCAGCGTCATCTCCTCGAGGATTCTGTAATTCATCGGTAGATTGTTTTCAACGGCGAGCATCATCAGCGCCACTATATGACGCATCCCCCCATGAGTTAACTACGCTAACGCCAATTTCCTCCGTGCACAATACTCAAACGGAAGGTCCGGGATCGGGAATCGGAGGTGACAGAACTTGAAGAAGGATTCGTAGACGCAGAAGTACCCCGGCGGAGCATCCCACGGTCGTTCTCTTGGGCCCGGAATAACAAACGTCACCCTCGGGTCGACGTGGCAAGCGACCCTCAGGTCGATTAGACTTCTTCTCGTCGTTCTCGTGGAAACAACGTTATAGATATTCCCGGCATCTTCTTCTGGGATCGGAATGCCTTCCTCCTTCATCCTTTCCCTAGCTTCGTCCCGAGCAATGCGCTCAGCTCGGTGAGGCTCGAAAACTCGCTCGCCTATCTCCAATTCGGGACCGTCGTCCCCCAAATTTACCCCGCTCATTACTTGCGGCTCATCCTCCGCGACCTCGTCGCGATTGGTTTCCTTCGCAGGCTCATCGATTATCGTTGGGCCGCTGCTCCCGACCCCGACGTGATTCGGCGACGAGGCGGCTATCTCGACTCCGTCGTGACCTGGCGATGAGGTCACCTCGGGGTCCTCGTTTTCTCGGCGATCACGATCCTCGTCCATCGGTTGAGGATCGGATTGGTAGCTCGGCTCGGTTACACCCGGCGGGTATCTGCTGTGGCTGAGCCCGAAGCCCAGATCTCTGTCCTCCAGGTCGTCCGCCTCGGGTCGGAGACCGCGCCATGAAGGTGGAGAACAGGGCGGAGAAAAGCTTGAAGACATCTTCGGGATCGGAGAACGCGGTGGTGGAATAAAGAATACGGTGAAAAGAAGAAACAGAATGAGGAGAGAGAAGAGAGCTACCTTTTGCGAAAACAAAGAAATGAAGAAGTGAGGACGAAATGAAAAGGAGACGAAGATTTATAGGAAGAGAGAGGCAACGGTTTTCAAGGTAATCATCACGGTTGGAGACAACTCTTTATTGCCCGCCGCCCTCTCTCTCCATTATTAGGTCTAAAAAGTCACGCCCCGCGTCTCTTCGCTCACATCATCTCACCACGAAACGCACGCGATCTTCTGTATGATTGACACGTGTCAACGTCATTTCAATCAAAGGAAATACGACAAAGCGCTGTGATATCCGTACGTTCCTCACGCGCCTAGATCGGAAGAGGTCGCGTCACGTCACATTTAATACGTCATTCAACATTAAAAACTCTTTAGGATATTCTTTTGCGGTAAAGGGATATTCTCAAGCACGCCGAGGTGAATTCTCGACTTCTCGCCCAGGTGAATTCTCGACTTCTCGCCAAGGTGAATCCTCAACGACTCGCCGAGGTGAATCCTCAACGACTCGCCGAGGTGAATCCTCAACGACCCGCCGAGGTCAATTCTCAACGACCCGCCGAGGCGAAATCTCGACGAGCCAACTATTCAAATTCGACGAGCTCGGTCGCGTTGCTCGACGAACTGAGGGGGGGCTTATTGTTGGGTACGGGTTTAGCACCCTCTCCAAGGCCCATCAATATTTCGCCTCGGCCCGGTGGATATTAACTATCCTTTAATTAATATCCTAAAAACAAAATGATTGTTTTTAGGACAAAGGTGGGGGACATCATCATTGACGAAGGAATGATTATCACGTGGAGCCACTGTCATCATTCAGATAATAATCATTCCCCCTTTTCATCCTCTATATAAAGGAACGATTCGTTTATATGAAAGGGGGAGAGAAAATTGGAGAGAGAGAACCAAATAAAACTCGATCTATTCTTACCTCGGTTGTAATCATTCAGCTACACATCAATAAGAATCACGTCGGCGTTCTTTATACAGCAACAAAAATCATGTCGGCATTTCACTATTCCAATTCTCAAAGTTACCCACAAACTAAGACTTGAGCGAGGTCGTAGTTCAACACACAAGACATCCTCGTCAATTTCTATCTGTACATAGAAGAATGTGAGAAACTGTGAAAACATTAAGAAAACACAAGAATGAAGCAAAAAAAAAAAAGAGTATTAAACGATTTTCACAATCTGTCCCAAAAAAAAAAATGACTTCAAAAATGGAAAGGGACTTCAATCTTAATATTCCTTATATACTGTAACTGCCCCAGAATGTGGTCCAAAAGCCCAATAAACAAAACTGTTTTTAAGAGCATCTCCTAGACAGACTTTAAATTTGAGGTTGTTAACCTCAAATCTAACTTCAAAAATTTTAAATTTTGCAATATAGTTCTTACTATTAATCATAATCAATTTATATTATAAAACTTTTGATAAACTACAAAATACACAGTATAATATTACAAGCAATATCAATTCATAAATATATTACAAGAAATATCAAATTACATAAAAATAAAACATACAAATTACAATCTTAGTTTAAAATTACTCAACTGACCTTTTTCCGTAATACTCCAAATATGTAATATTATTGATGTATAATAATATTTATTATTAATGTCTTTTTATATGAATAATCTATTTTCGTTTTAACTATTTCTCTATTTTATATATATAATTAAATTTATAAAATAGATATCAAATTTAGGAAATAAAATTATTTAGGGTCAAAATTAATGAATTAGTTAATTATAAGGACTAAGATGTTATAAAAAAATGAAACCTCAAATTTGAGGTTTTGTACAGTGAAACCTCAAATTTGAGATTTCACTATTCAAAACCTCAAATTTTGAGGTTTTAAGGTTTCTTTTGAAATAACAAAAACCTCAAATTTAAAGTTTTGAGGCTTCTTTTGGAGATGTTCGGATACGAATTACCGCCTTAAGAAGTTCCAATATTTTTTAAATAGTTTCTGAGATAATGATAAAATACCTAAAGATAAAGAGAAAGGAGAAAAAAAAAATAAAAAAAAGTATGTGGTTTCGGTGGAGAGTTGAAAAGTCTGTAAAAATAATATCAGAAAGAAGAGAAATAAAAAGTCTTGAGAACATGACCGTAATACTTCCTCCTGAGGAGCTAAACAACAAGAATCTCTTTTCGTGATAGACTGATAGGAGCCGTCGAGAGGTTAGTCATTCTTTTTCTTCACAGAAAATTTGTCTTTATGGGCGAATGATAGTAAAAGTACATAGTCCATATCCTTGGAAATTTTTAGCAGTTAGATTCGATGTTGCTAGATCCCCCTTGATGTTTTTGTAATTTTCCCTTCTTTTGTTTTCCGGTTTGGTTCTTGCTTGCTTCTTGTTAAAACATTTATTCTATTAATAAAAAAAAGAGTTAGATTCGATGTTACTAGTTAATCACAACAGTGTATTAAACCTTGTCCATGAAATGTGTTAGCTAATATCTCTGCTAGACAACATATACGAAGAAGATCGATGTGTCATAAAAAATCCCTCATCACTAAGTTGACCATTTGCAATATAATGATTATAACGTAGGTAGCAGGAGGCACTATGGCTGGGGAGCTTGTGGCGTTTGGAATACAAAAGCTTTGGGACCTACTGAGCCGTGAACAGGCACAATTTCGGGGGTTGAAGACCAAGTTACTGTTGGTGTTCCTCCTAGTGTGAGGAAACATGGGTTTGGTTGAGATGAAACCAAATCAGAAGTCTTGTGTGTTTTTTCTCAAGTCTTGTGTTGTTTTCTCAAGTCTTGTGTGGAATTCTCAAGTCTTGTGTGGAATTCTGAAGTGTGGTGTTGAAAGTTTTTATATGGGTTTATTAGGTTCTTTTCCTAAGACCTATATAAGCCCTGTGACCTGATTTTTATGACACAGCTACACACATAGACAGACACACATAATAGACACAAAAATAGAGAGAGAAAGAAAAGAGAAGCAAGGAAGAGAGAAGAAAGGAATTTTCGTCTGGTTTCTTCAAGACAGCGTTTGGGGGCTCGAAAGTGGTCCGATCTGGCTGATATTTTTTGGGAAGCTTCGTGACTCAGTGGGTTTGAGATTCAACGGTGGGATTGTCGTTTCAACGGTTGGTTTCTAGTGAATCGGGGTTTTAGTGAAGCTGGTCGCTACAGTTCTTCAGCAGTTGCAGTCTTGAGTATTTGGGAAATCCAACGGTGAGTTCTTCTCTGATTGAGCTGAAATTTGGCAGAGGTGTTGTTGGCTTGTTCATCTTGGATTTGTACGGTGGGATTGTTCTCTGGTTGCCGGAATCCTAGTAAGCTGAGGTCGTTTGTATCTGCTAGTTTTGTAAGCTTGTATTGCTCTCTTGTTGAGTTTTCTTGTTGTTAGAGATTGCTCTCTTTGAGCCTTAGTCTCTGAATCTGTTATGTAGGAACAGGGAGGACGTGGTTGTAACACTCATACATTTGATATAGTGGATTTTGAGTGGACTACGGTCCCGTGGTTTTTCCTTCTCACATCGAGGAAGTTTTCCACGTAAAAAGATTGTGTGTCATTTAGTTTCTTGCTTAAATCATTTGTGCCATAGTTCAAGTACTTTCCTCACAGGCTCACACAAGTGCGGGGAACTTTATTCCGCTGCGCATTCACGTGTTTTGTGTTTTCCCCAACAGAGTGGTATCAGAGTTTAAGGTTTTGTAAGCTTTGGATTTGGATAACTTTGAGTTATTGGTTTGCTTGTGTGAGCAATGGAAAAGATGGAGAATATGGGCAGAATGATAAGCTTGAATGGTAACAACAATTATCATCTATGGAAGGGCAAGATGGAGGATCTGCTCTTTGTGAAAGAATTTCATCTACCAGTATTTCAGGAGGAGAAACCTGATAATAAGACTGAGGATGAATGGAAGCTGTTTCATCGGCGAGTGTGTGGTTTTATAAGGCAGTGGATAGATGATAATGTGTTGCATCATATAGAAAATGAGGTTAATGCTCGTTCTTTGTGGTTGAAGCTAGAGCAGTTGTATGCTCGGAAGACCGGGAATAACAAGATGCTTATGATTAAGAAGTTGATTGAGCTGAGGTATCAGGAGGGAACTCCGATGACCGATCACTTGAATGCGTTTCAGGGATTGCTCAACAAGTTGTCTGATATGGGCATCAGGTTTGATGATGAGATTCACGGTTTGTGGCTTCTTGGTACATTACCAGATTCTTGGGAGGTATTCACAATGTCTCTGTGTAACTCCGCGTCGGAAGGTGTCATTTCGATGGATTCAGTGAAGAACAGTGTCTTGAATGAGGAGACAAGAAGGCAGTCAAATGCTAGTTCCTCGCGTTCAGATGTTTTGGTTACTGAGTTAAGGGGGAGAAGTTCACATAGAGAATCCAAGAAAGAAAAGAACAGGAGCAGAAGCAAATCTAATAAATTTGCGAATATAGAGTGTCATTTCTGTCATAAGAAAGGGCACATAAAGAAAGATTGCTGGAAGTTGAAGAAAGACAAGCAGCAAGGAAAGCAAGAAGAAGTTGATCGGGTGACAGTCACCCAAGATGAGTTTCTCATTCTTCTTGAGAATGATGCCATTAATGTATGCCAAGACACCAGTTGGGCGATTGACAGTGGAGCTACTACTCATGCTACATCACAGCGGGATTTGTTCTCTACCTATACAATGGGTTGATGAACCCGGGAAATACATAGCTGGCACCATCTCGCATCGATCTATCAAAGTTGTCCACTACATGCTTGATTTGGTAGATGGAATCTTCAAATGTGAAACGTCCCCATGGGAACGTTACACATGCATCAAGATCATCAACAATTTGCAGAATGAATGGCTCTATGGTGGAATTATGCTTCGATCTCTCCCATAAAACTGTCGATAAGAAGTAAAGAACCAGCATCTTGAGTTGATTGTCACTACCATCATACGTCATGCTCTGTAACTGAGATAACACTATTTTGGATTTATATCCTTCAATTTCTTTCCCGGAAATTGGCCCTTTGCCCAACTAATATCGCCCAACATCTCCTTATCCTCTGGATAGTGATGGCAGTACAAACCAGAGAGAAGGGTATGTTCTCTGATGGAGTAGCGAATGGGGACACCATTCACCACAATCCACGCCTGTCTTTTCTTGTCAATTTGTTGTCCGCAGAAGCAGCATGTGCACACCTTGAAGCTTCCGTGTTTTCTGGCTATCCATATGAAGGATATGCTTGAACTGAGGGTGCTGAAGAAACAAATCCCTCTCAACTGATTCCAAAACCATCTTCTTAAACAACTCTTGGAAATCCCATTGATGGCATTTTGCGGCGACAGTGATGTTCTTATTGTAGTCCTCGGGTGGAAACATTAATCATTGGGGTTGCATTGGCTCAAAAATCCTGAAAACAATTAAAAATACGAAGTTAGAACTTGTTCAATACGAGTAGTTGTACTGTACTAGTAATATTGGAACAAGTAGCACAAGTCCGAAATAGTTGTCCTACTTGTTCTACAATTACTAGTATTACTATTAAATTAGTGCAATTAGACCAAATAGAAATAGTTGTAATAGTAGTAGTTCTACTTGTTTCGTTTCTACGACTAATACTAGTATGTCTAGTTGTCCTAATAAAAATGAGAAAACTAGAACAACTACGACTCATCTAATTCCTACTTGTTATAATCGTATTATCTCCTAAATAATCTCAAATTCAAGAGAATCAGAACTTTTTATTAGATTATCTCCATAATTTATCTACTTATTATGAAAAAAAAAAACAAGTGATTAGTACCAAATCAATTTCAATAATCCCAAACAAATAGTACTACTCGTACATCCATCTATCAAGTACAACTAGTATAAATCTCAAATTCAATAAACCCATGTTCAACTTACCATTTGCGCCATGGAGGAATTTGTCGGAGCCTGAGGAGGCTGAAGCGGTTGTGGCGGAGGCGGAAGGTGAAACCCTAGTATAAGCCTTTCTTCTCCAAGAGATGGCTGAGGAGATGGCCGAGGAGACTGGGATGTTCTCGAGGCCGCACGACGCCGGGAAGAGGAAAAAGATTCCTCTGCTACTGCACGCGGCGGAGGAGACGGAGCCGTGGACGGTGACAGAGGGGGAGAGCTTGTCCTCTTCCGGGCATTGCGAGTGTGGTGTTGCGGTGTCGCTGCTTTCCGCTTGCTGGGCTTTGACCTACTTCCTCTAGAAGTCTCCGCCGCCGCCGAAACTTCTTTCCCCAGAGGTTTCTTCACAGGACGTTTTTCTTTCTTCGCTCTCGATTGCAGAAGAGTAGATTTCCCACCGCCTCTAGTTTTTGGGGCCATTGTATACAGAATATCGAAGAGGAAGAGAAAATATTGTGGAAGAGAAGATTTGGTTTTTGATTTTTGAAACGAAATCGGAGACGAAGAGGAAGGGGAGAGGAGTTGTCGCGTGAAACGAGAAAGAGAGAGAACAACTCGGGAGAAGAAGAAGATTGAAAGAAGAAGCGGAACTGTTTGGGTTAAAAAAAAATAAAACCATAGCGGTTTACAAATCGGTTTAGGCTGTCGATTTTAATCTATAAATTCGAGTAGGTTTTTTTGTAAATATGATGAAAAGTAAATGGCAACCAAGATATTTCATGCAATTTTTTTTCTAAAAAAAAAAACCTAAACTCTGAACACTTAAACAGATTTTGGTTTCAACCCCCGACACCAAAACAGATTTTGATCCCACTTCATCAATCATTTTGCATTTCTTCAAGGTTTACAAAATATCGAATGTTGCTTTGTCAGCTAAACAGCATAAATAGCTTCACGCAATTGCAAATGGCTGATTGTGTCTTGTTGATGTTCGTATAATCACTGAAGAAAGAAAGAGACAACATATTAAAGAAAGGAAAATTAAGAGAAAATACTAAAAAGACATCTAATTTACAAAAAGAGATAGTCCAACTCTTTCAATATAATGGAAACAAACCAATTCTAGGTTAGAATTTTGGGGTTAAGAATCTATCTTTCGGTATTCGGGCTTAGAATTTCGGTTTGAGGATTTAGTTTTCTAAAGTTTAGTAGGGTTTGGCTTAAACTAATTTGTTAATTTGATATAATTTGTTAATAAATTTTAAATAATATTTAGTACTAAAAAAATTATAATGTTTAAAAAATTTACTAGAACGTTTTTTACATGTCTAAAGTATTTTTACGCCTGTAGAGAGCAGAAAAATATGTGATGGGAGACGAGTTTTTATAAGTGTTGCCATCGATCATGTGGTTCATCTGGAAGATATGAAATTAGAAAGTTTTTGAGAATAAGAGTGATATTTTTGGAGAGACTCTAGAGGGCTAAACTTGAAGAGGAAGCATAGAGGAAGGCAAACATTCGTGATGGCGTTGATTAGATGGAGAAATATTAGGAATGTCCACATCGGAAGTTGAAAGGATCCTAACTAGTATATAAGAGATGGACTAATCTACTCATTGCCAATTGGTTCTGAGTTGGAAGCTCATAGAAGTTGACATGTACTCTGATCCACGCTATCTAACCCGATCCGACTCAAAGTTGGTCCAACTATCGACAACCCAGGCCCGTAACCAGTATCGTCGATCCATGACCGAACATTTCGAGATTAATTGTGTAATTACAATTGCATACTACAAATTTTGTTATGGATTTTTTTATTAAAAATTAATATTTTACAATTATTATTATTATTTTTATTCTAATTATAATAATAATCTTATAATAAAAACAAAAACTATAAACTTATAGCTCTTATATTTTTAGTTTGAGATTTTGAGAAATCAAACGATCAGTTTAACAATTTTCATTTTGTTTTCTTATAACTCTTCTTTTACTGTCTTGTGCCAACTCCCTTCTTTCATATTTTACACATTGATCGAGATAGAAGTCATATCATTGATTACACTAGGTTTCTTATGTTATCTCTCGGACCTAACTGACGATCAGAGCATTCCCAAACATAGACTGTCGCAGTAGCCAAAATGAGTGCGTATCTTCTCGAGCCTATTCAATGATACTTGCCAAACTTGATGGAACCAGTTTCAGAGATGACTTGTCTTAAGCGAATTTCATTGAATACAAATGGGGCTCAATTAACTAAAATAAACAACCCATCTGTCAGTGGTACAAATTTTGAGGGATGTATTGAATTACATTGTTTGAAAAGATTTGATTTCTTATGAATTTTAGATGATTTTGAGTGAAGTAGTTGGTGTAACTTTAGCTAAAAAAGCTTAGAATCCCATCTAGAACCATGCAATTTGAGTTTTAAAATTTTTAATTAAGAAATTCAATTGCTAAGATTAAAGATATATCCATCCGAATCCAAATGGCTAAGATTATAGATTTACATTAATATATAAAAATAAGAAACTTATCAATATTTGTAAACATTTCTTTAAAAAAACAAAGAAATCCCATAAATACATCTTAAAATTACAATAAATCTCCTAAAATCTACTGCTTAAAATATTTATAATAATCTATATATTAAAGGAGAAGCTTTTGAATGCATTTTTGGTAAGGTGTCATGTCCTGTTTTTCACTTTTTTATTTATTGTTATTTCTTATCTCTATTACTAAAAATACTAGGCATTTTCTCCCTTGCGCGGGTGTCTTTGCATTTTTAAAAAAATTTATTTATTTTTTGTTTTTAACTTTTTGTTTTTACTTATAGTTAGTTATATAATTTTATTCTTTTGGTGATTATTTATTTTTGAAAAAATATAAAAATGACACATGTCAATATGCTGAGGCAGAGAGGGCTAAGGGAGAAGAAAAACTCCCTAATTATATAATAGATTGAACTTTCGTAAAAAATAAAAAAAAAATATTTTTCCAATATCTTTCTCTTTTTAAAGTTTATAGATGAATTAATGATTTTAAAGAAATTAGTAAACAGTTAAATATAAATGATTAAAATACAAGATAATTGAAATTCAATCAATATAGGAAATTTAAAATTAATATTCCAGATATTTCAAGAAATTATTAAATATAGATATACTTTAACTTATTGTCATTATTCCCAATATAAAAAATTTGATAAGATCGTTTATCATGTAAAACTACAGTATATCTACTACTATAGAGTTTACAGTGTCTATTTACTAAATTAATTATAATCATTTTCATCTATAATATTATTCTTTCTATTTATGTTAATTCATATTTATTTATTAAAAAATTGTGTTAGGAATCTATACTAAATCTGGACATCTCCTTCATTTGGTAAAAAATCAAAACGTATATGCTATTTAAATTTTGAAATAACCTTAAAATTTATTAATTATTACTTGCCTTTTAAAATCGGTTTTTCTGTTTAAGTTTGGATTTATAAAACAAATAATAAAGAAAATACAGAATCTATAATTCTTTTAATGAAAAGAATATGAAATACGTGTTTTGTTCCGTGTATGGCAAGCCTAAAATTAAATAAAAAGTTAAATATAAATTAAAGTTATTAGCTAATGGATAAAAATAGATGGATCCTTATGTTAAAACAAAGGAAATCAAGCAAATTTACTCAAATGAAAGTTTACCGCATTATATAATCAGACAAATGTTAAAAAAAAATGAAAAATGATTATTAGGATTGTTAGGATTTTCTAAATATTTTTTTTTAACTTTTCAATGATACAAATAAAGAAAAACAAAAACATAAAACTAAATAGTTTGGTAGTTCAGAGGAAAAAAATTATTATTTAATATATTTTTCATATTTCAAACTATCAAATATAGTTAAAAACGAATTTAACAAATTCTATTTACGTAGTGTGCATCTTTTTAAAGCGACAATTAATCAAAAACTCGAGGGAGTTAGATTATTACCAATAATATTACGTCCACTTCTCTTTTTTAGTTCATAATTTTTTTTTTTGTTATTACGCCTAATTTCTCTTACATATACATCCAATGTATTTTTAAATGCACCATCTTATTTTATGTTGCCAATTGCGTATTCTTAAGTGCACGGTCTTTTTTTATGTTGCAAATAGCGTAGCTATCTTATTTTATTATTACTCTCTGAGCCAATGCTTATTCATGGAGCGTGAGTTGAGAATCAATTCAAGATCTAGGAACAAACATCTCTCTTCCTCCGCAAGGGTGAAGACGGGAGACTTTCTTGGTGATCCTTCAAGAGGTTAGTAATTTTTCTTGTTAAATTATTTCAATTTCTCAATACTTTCTTCTTCTTTTTAGTTAGTGTTACTTCCTGCTTCTTTCATGGGGAATTTCTTTGTTTTTGGTCAACGACGTGTTCTTTAATCCTCTCTCTTTCTCTCTGAGTGTCGAATGTTTGTAGCACTTTGTCCATATCCTTATCACGGCTCCACTGTTACTATATGTCTCTATATTGCTTGAATCTCTCTCTCTCTTGAAAATGCAAGAGCTATCTAATCTGGAAATTTATCAATTACAAACTAGCACAAGCAAATTCCATACAAGAAAATTCATTAGATCACCATTTTGTATGCTTACAAGAAATACGAAAATGATCCTGAGACAAGTTTGAGACACACTTCATTTTGTTGATCAAACCTTAGCTGGTTCTGTGATTTCCGATCCAGAAACCACTCACGTTTACCCTTTTCCTACAAAAAATCTAAACCCCAAATTGCAAAAGTTCTCAATCAATATGTGTTGCCGATATGAGGCTCAATGATTGACTCTTAATACTAAGACACTCGCCAAACCTAGATTACACAATCTAGCATATATATTTTCTAAGATCTTTTTAAAAATCATTTAAAAATATTTTCTTCATTATTCTACTTCTTGGAAGTGCATTGACATGTTCTGAATATTGAACCAGAAGTTATGCTTCAGAAACCCGCCTGTTTAGGAAACCCGCCTATCTCAGTAAAGTAGTATAGGTTGGCATGTTCTCGCAGAAACCCGCCTGTCTGGAAGTCCCGCCTATTTGGAAAACCCACCTAGCTAATGTGCTACACCTATAAACATGTGTAAAAACCTTATGATGGCTACAGCCACAATTGTTCTCCCCTTTTTCCTCAATCAACTCTTAATCTCTTAATCTCTCTTATTCTCACCTTAAATCTTCCGCAAATCTAACATGGTGTCAGAGAACACATCCTAAAATCTCTTATTCTACTCTTCTCTAATATATTCTTTCATTTATCTCTTCTTCAGATCTGTTCATCCTAGTTCAAATCCTAGTTCAAAATCTTTTCTTTCTTTCATCTTCTCTCATTAGAAAACTGTCATTCTTGGTGTGACTACCTTAAATTTTCCACTTTTAGGAAGATTTCTTTGAAGCTTAAAAATTTTCAGTTGGATTCTTCAAGCTCTTTTCAGCTATGGAGAGGGAAGGCACTGAAGTAAAAGGGCAATGCTCAGACTCCTACTTCTGCTGGTCGCTAGCCACCAATTTCCCCTCCTTATGCCATCTGCAACAGTAATGGGAGTACCGCAACCGCTGGCCCGCGTTTCCCATTGATGTCAATCAACGGTCCCAATTCTGTTCAATTATCATGCCAAAAACTCGTTGTAATCCCTGAGCCCACCTCATATACTATAAACTATCATGAGAATCAGGGTGAATATTCCATAATTTTGAGTTGCCTATATATATTGCTTTGTCTTACCAAGTCCGACTGCATCATTTGTCAATGGTAGGTAGCTAGAGGCATTAAACAGGAGGAATCTTTAAAGCTATGTTTGAAGGAGTAAAGGTAACTTCTGGCATCAGAAAGATCATCCACTGAAGATACTAGTATTTTTAGGTAGGTTTTTAAAGGGATCTTAGTATTTTTTAGCATTAAAATAATAAAACAGATGAAACATATCTTATTTAAGACATAAGAAACGGGAAAACTGCCAAAAAATACCCCAACTTTTTTATTTTGGCCAAAATATACCCCAACTACATAGCTGGCCAAATAATACCTGAACTTTTTGTTGACTAGCCAAATAAATCACAAACTTTACGTTGACTCAGCCAAAAAAAACACACCGTTATCTGATCTAACAGAATCTGCCGTTAAACATGAAACGACGTCATTTTGATTAATGGTCGAAAATTAAAACTAGTAACACTCAGGAATCGAACTCGGGTAGGAGGTCATAGAGAAAGGATCATTGCCACTGAGACAGAGGCGCTTTATTGTTATATGGTCAACAATAATTATACATCAATGTATTTATTTATCATTTCATTAAAATTCCAAATTAAAGCAAAAAAAAACTCTAATCTCAAACTAATAATTAAGATTATCAAAATATTTTAGTATTATTATTAAAATAAATAAAAATATTAAATAGTAATAAAATTAAAAGTAATAATAAAATATAGTCTAAAATTAAAGGAATTATATGTTTTTATTAAAAGAAATTTATTATTTTAGTTATAAGAAAAACTTAAAATTATTAATTTTATTTAGTTATTTTTATATATTTTTAATTGAAAACTAGCTTCTCATCATAATTCTTTTAATAAAAACATATAATTCCTTTAATTTTAGACTATATTCTATTATTACTTTTAATTTTATTACTATTTGATAATTTTATTTATTTTAATAATAATACAAAAATAACAATTCTAGTACTGTTTACTACTAAAGTATTTTAGTACTATTTATTATTATTTTAGTACTTTTTATATTAAGAAATATATTTTTCTATAATTCTAGTATTTTTTGTATTAAGAAATTTATTATTTTAGTTATAAGAAAAATTAAAATTATTAATTTTATTTAGTTAATTTCTGTACTTTTTAATTCAAAATTAGCTTCTCATCATAATTCTTTTAATATATGTTATTTTGTATTTTAAATTTTGATAATCTGAATTATTACTTTGAGATTAGAGTTTTTTTTGCTTTAGTTTGGAATTTTTAATGAAATGATAGATAAATACATTGAAGTATAATTATTGTTGAGCATATAACAATAAAGCGCCTCTGTCTCAGTGGCAATGATCCTTTCTCTATGACCTCCCACCCGATTTCGATTCCTGGGTGTTGCAAATTTTAATTTTCGATCATTAAATCAAAACGACGTCGTTTCGTGTTTAACGGCAGATTCTTCGTTTCGTGTTTAACGGCAGATTCTGTTAGATCAGATAACTGTGTGCTTTTTTGGCCGAGTCAACATAAAGTTTGTGATTTTTTTGGCTAGTCAACAAAAAGTTTAGGTATTATTTGGCCAACTATATAGTTGGGGTATATTTTGGCGAAAATGAAAAAGTTGAGGTATTTTTGGCAGTTTTCCCCATAAAAAACGTATCTTCTAGATTTAATGACCAAAGAAAAAAAAACTTAGCAACTTTGATTTCTCTCTCCTCTTTCAATTAATAAAATAATATTTTAAGATTTTTATTAGAGTTTTTCCTATAATGATGTTCTAGGTAGCTCATCTTCCTTCTTAGCTAGGAAATCTAAAGTTGCTGATATACCTGAACTTAGGAGAGGCTAACTTGCACAGAAAAAGAAGAGGGTAAGGTACCTCATATTCACTACAAAAGTATGTCCTTGTTCGTTTGGTGAGTTGGACGCATTATTGGACGTATGATGTAATTAAAAATCTAAAACACCTTTACTTATAACTATTTCATTCTTTAAGTAATAAATTTTTTTTTACAAAACTACAAAATAATATTTTTTTATCAAAGGCACCATAGCAACATTTTCCGCCAAAAATCGCAAAAATCTCCTTTTCGGCCAAAATCGCAAAATCTCGTTTTCTTGCCAAAACCGCAAAATCTCGTTTTCTTGCCAAAACCGCAAAATCGTATTTTTCTGCGAAGACCTCAAAATCTAGTTTTCCCTCCAAAACCACAAAATCTCGTTTTCCCGCTAAAACCACCAAATCTCATTTTCCTTCCAAAATCGCAAAATCTTCTTTTCTTTCAAAACCACTAATTTTTTATTTCCCGCCAAAACTGTAAAATCTCGTTTTCCCGGCAAATTTTCATTTTCCCACCAAAATCGTAAAATATCATTTGCCCATCAAAACAAAAAAAATCTCGTTTTCCCACCAAAGACGCAAAATCTTATTTTTCGTCAAAACCGCAAGATCTCGTTTTCCGCCAAAACCGCAAGATCTCGTTTTCCGTCAAAACCCCAAATCTCGTTTTCCGGAAAAAACTGCAAAGTCTTGTTTTTCGGCCATAACCACAAAAAATTTTTTTCCGTCAAAACCGCAAAATTTCGTTTTCCCGCCAAAACCGAAAAATTTCATTTTCCCCAAAACCGCAAAATTTTATTTTGCCGCCAAAACCGTAAACTCTTGTTTTCCCGCCAAAACCGGAGAAACTCGTTTTTCTGCAAAACCGCAGAATCTCGTTTTCTGCCAAAACAGCTGAATCTTGTTTTCCCGCCAAAACACTAAATTCTTATTTTCCCATCAAAACTGCAAAATTTCGTTTTTTTCGCCAAAACAGCAGAATCTTGTTTTCCCGCCAAAACCCTAATTCTTGTTTTCCTATCAAAACTGCAAAATCTCGTATCCCGCAAAATCTCGTCTTCCCGTCAAAACTGCAAAATCTTGTTTTCCCATCAAGACCGCAAAATCTTGTTTTTCCGTTACAAAATTTCGTTTTCGGGTCAATACTGCAGAAAAAACAAAACAAGGAGCTTTTGGTTATTTGACATAAAAAAACATGTCTAGATACAAATACCAAAATACAAAAGGAATGTAACTGCATCTAGGTAAATTTTCGAAATGCTTGAACCAAAATCGGAAACGAACATCATTTGATTAGTGCCTCTAGCTAATGCGCTTAAACGCTGCCTTTAGAAATCTTATCTAGGTCTGCGTAGAACAGGGCCTATGTAGTTCTGCGTTAAGAAGGTCCACACCATGTGCTTGATTCTTGAAAACATAAAAGTAATCCTTCCTCAGAGGAACTAAAGAGTTAGATTCACCCTCTCTTTCAAAGGCGCCATCAAGAGTTTAGTCATTTTTCTTTTAATGTTATCAATCTTTTCTTTTTTCTTTTTCTTTCATAGCAAATTTCTTCGTTAACGGTGAATGATATTAAAAGTTGTCCATATCCTTAGATTTTTCATATCGGTTTGATTGGATCACAACATCAAATTAACCTTTTCTATAGAGCTTTATTATTTGTAATTTCTCATTAGACATATGTACATATGAAATGTGTTAGCTAGTGTCTCCGTTAGAAAAACATATACTAAGATCCGTGTGTGATAAAAAATTCTTCATCACTAATTTGACCCTTTGCGATTATAACATGTTCGTCAATAGTAGGTAGGGGGAGGCATTATGGCTGGGGAGCTTGTGACATTTGGAATACAAAAGCTTTGGGACCTACTAAGCCATGAACAGGCGCTATTCCGGGGAGTTGAAGACCAAGTTACTGAACTAAAAACTGATCTAAACAAGTTAAAGTCATTTGTGAAAGATGCAGACGCCAAAAAGCATACAAGTGCGAGGGTGAGAAACTTCGTGGAAGTGATCGAGGAAATCATTTTTGATGCAGAGGATATAATTGAAACCTTCATTCTAAAAGAGGAGCTCGGAAAAAATGGAGGCATCAAGAAGCGTATGAGAAGATTTGTTTGCATTATTCCGGAACGCAGGAATATCGCATTAGAAATTGGAAGCTTAAGTAAGAGGATATCTAAGGTGATTTGTGACATGCAAAGTTTTGGAGTACAACAGATTATTGCCGATGTAAGGGATCCACAACCTCTTCAAGAAAGACAAGAATTTGCTAAGGACTATGAAAGCAATCTTGTGGGGGTGGAAGCAAACGTTGAAAAATTGGTTGGATATTTGGTGGAGAAAGATGATGTTCAAGTGGTTTCTATGACCGGGATGGGTGGTCTTGGGAAAACTACCCTTGCTAGAAAAGCTTTTCATCACGACAAGGTTAAAGAGAAGTTTGATAGACACGCATGGGTGTGTGTTTCACAAATTTGTGACCGGAAGAATGTGTGGCAAACAATCTTGCAGAATTTCAGACCCAAAGCAGATAATAAAGAAATCCTGGAGATGACAGAAGCTAGACTCCATGACGAACTCTCTTCATTGTTGGAAACATCAAAATCATTAATTGTCTTTGATGACATATGGAAAGAAGAAGATTGGGGCATAATCAAACCAATATTTCCACACAAAACAGGTGATGACCTCTTATGGTACATATCACATGCATTCATTATGCTCTTTGTGTGATATTATTAATACACAAGTAAATATTTTACAGGCTGGAAGGTGCTACTTACTTCACGAAATGATAGAATCGCAGGACGTGGAGAAACGCATATCAACTTTAAACCAGAATGCTTATCTGATCAAGATAGTTGGACACTTTTCCAAAGAATAGCAATGGGAAGGGAAAATGCATCCGATAGGCACTTAAATGAAGGTATGGTTTGAGATGATCGCAAGATGTATAATGATGTATTATTATTACATCATATTGAAGTGTATATTTGTGTTATGGTATATATGACATATAATTTGTTTGTTTTATGATGTTGGTGCAGAGCTGAAGAACGTTGCCAAAGAAATGGAGGAGATGGCTAAGCAAATGATCGAACATTGTGAGGGATTGCCTTTGGCTATCAGAGTGTTAGGAGGCTTGTTGGCTGCAAGATACACATTGCAGGATTGGAAACGATTATCTGAGAACATTGGATCTCATCTCGTTGGAAGAACCAATGACGACAGAAACAATTCATTTAACTGTGTATTGTCTCTGAGCTATGAGGAGCTGCCTAGTTATTTGAAGTATTGCTTCCTCTACTTGGCTTTTTTCCCCGAAGATCATGAGATAGTTGTAGAAGATTTGTCTTACTCTTGGGCTGCAGAAGGAATACTCAGGTTTAACGATGGAGAGACCATTCAAGATGTTGGGGATAGCTATATAGAGGAGTTGGTGAAGAGAAATATGGTTTTTTCAGAACGAGACAATACCACCTCGAGATATGAAACATGTCGTTTGCATGACTTGATGAGAGATATTTCTTTGTCTAAAGCCGAAGAAGAGAACTTTGTACAAATTGTGGGTATCCATTCCCTAGCCGCACACTCTCTGTCTCTGAGTACATCACGGAGATTTGTTTCACAGAATCCGACTACATTAGATGTTGAGAGAGAAATAAATAATTCAAAGGTTCGATCGCTTGTGGTTGTTAGTAAGGCTTGGCAGCCGTGGAAATTTTCAAGTACAGGCTTTAGAAGGTTACAGCTGCTGAGAGTTTTACATCTCTCTGGAGCCAGATTTGAAGGAGGGAAATTACCTGATAGCATTGGAAAACTCATCCACCTAAGATATCTGAACCTTGAAAATCTGTGGTTAAAATCTTATGTCCCGTCTTTTCTACGGAATCTGAAGTTGCTGATCTACCTAAATGTATATGTAGCTGAATATTCTATATTCGTGCCGAATGTCTTCATGGGGATGAAAGAATTGAGATACCTTGCATTACCAGATGATATGGATAAGAAGACAAAGCTGGAATTGGGTGATCTTGTAAACTTGGAGACTTTGATTAATTTCTCAACAGAGAACTGCCGTTTAGAGGATCTTCGTGGTATGGGCAGGTTGAGGACTCTTGGAATCATTTTAAGAGGTGAGAGTAATTTAGAAACTCTATCTGCATCGATAGCTGGATTGAGACACCTGGAAATTCTTAACATACGATATGGTGGGGCTAAGAGAATGAAAGAATGGAGAAGTCTATTGGAGTTCAATAATCTCAAAGAGATGTCATTACGTATAGAGATTCCATTGTTATATGATGAACTACAGTTCCCCTCTTGCCTGACAAGACTGTTTCTAGAGGAGAGTCGTTTTGAGGAGGATATAATGCCCATGCTAGAAAAGTTGGGTCATTTGAAAGAAGTTCATTTATCAACTAATTTTTTCTGTGGAAAGCGAATGGTTTGCTCGGGCGGTGGGTTTTCTCAATTGCAGAAGCTAAAACTTGATATATTTGAGTTGGAAGAGTGGATAGTAGAAGAAGGCTCCATGCCCCTTCTTCATACTCTTGAAATTAGTTATTGTAAGAAATTAAAGGAGCTTCCGGATGGGCTGCGATTCATCACTTCCTTAAAGCATCTTAGCGTTTCTTATCTGGGAGATCAATGGAATGGGAGATTGTCGGAAGGAGGAGAAGACTATCACAAAGTCCAGCACATTCCTTCTATTATTATCGAATGATACTAATAATACACGAACTACACATCAGGTAATACGTTTTGCTTTGTCTCTAATGTAAATATCAAGCACATAAAATCATCCACAGAAAAGGGCAAATAAAATTCTCTCTTTGTTTTCAAAATGGATACTAAAAAAAAAAAAATTGCGCAGTTTTTATGACATCTATACAGAGAAATAAAATTCTTCTGAATTTGATTACTTTTTTTTTTTGTTCTTATGTTTTTGTAGACGAAACTGATCTGAAGGGAATCTCTTATTATTTTCGGCATCAGCTAATCAACTGAATAATAAGATTTATGCATTCTTGTGTTCTGCTGTATAGTTTCCTGTTCCAGTATTATGACGAATAACAAAAATACTTCGTGGTTTGTATCAAAACTGGTTTTGTTATTATATATGTTCAATGGTTTGAGTGATTATACTTATCTTATTCGATCGTTCCTGTTTGTATGAGAGCAGTAGATAGCTCACTGGCTTTTTGCTTTCATTATTTTCTGCTTCTACTTGAGCATCTTCGTTTCTCCTTCTTGAAACTTTTTTTGCTTTTTTTTTTTTTTGTCCATATCGCATATTCCTTGGTTAAGCTTAAAAAAAAAAGCTATTGTTCAAGAACACTCATATGGCTTACCAAGCGTCTTACCAAGTTCCAGGGAGTTCAAATTTTGCTGCACTTTCACAGCTAAACAAGCTATAACCAAAGGTGTAATACAAATATACTGTTTAAATCATCAGCTATTAAAAAATCCATGAACGAATAAAATCCTCTTAAGTGTCAAGGAATCAACTTCGTTAGTTTATTGTAAATAGCATTAATGACTGAGGTTCATAAAATATCAAACATAATTCTCATCACCTTCGTCTCTCCAACTACTTCTCATCAGCAATATCACTTGGAAGATCTTCCCCGGAAGGTATTTTTCCAGGATAGTTGGTCACTGAAGGATCTGAACTGTTCATGCTGAAATTCAACAAACATAGAGAAAAATATGATTTTAAAACTGTGTAAATGTATCAACTACGTGCTCTAACTACCAAAAAAAAGAACTTACCTTTTATCCACTAGAACAACTGAACGAAGCTCACAGTTGGAGAAACTGCAACAATTAAAAGAAGTTGGAGTTTTGAGAACACAATACAATACCACATGATCAAAGAGAGAAGAAGAACAACAAGCTTACTGTGAAGAAATCTCGCTCTTCACAGCTGGATCACAATCGTTTCCAAATGAGTTCAATGTTTGATACAAGAACCCACTATGAGTAACAACCGCAATCTCCTTTTCTTTCCTTGTACTCAACCTGAATTCAGATGATATATCAAAACAAAAAGATGATGCCAAGACTATCATAATCATCTACTCTTATGTCAAACTATACTATCAAGTACATAGAGATGTTATTAAGAGTTGCAGATATGCACCAGTTCATGAACTCCACGCCTCTGGCCGCAATATCTTTGTTCTCCTCTCTGATGTTAGGCTTCCACAAGACATCTTCGTCAGTTTCTATCTGAATATAGAAGAAAATGAGAAAATGTGAATACATTAAGAAGACACAAGAATGAAGCAAAAAGAGAGTTTATACAGAGAACTTGCCAATGAAAAATCAATGGCAGGGAATAATTCACGGTACTTGGTGATATTGCCTCTTCTGTCACAAGGATGAACACCCTGAAACGAAAACGAGAACATTGCAAAATGTTTTTCTACTCTCAAGCAACTGTGATGATTAAACATACCAAATGTTCTCGGCAAGATTCAACTGCAATGAATGGTGGACAATTTGAACTTGATATAGCAGGACGGTCGCTGTTTCCAGCACCTGCCGTCATAAGCTGAGGTGCATCAACACCATCTATGTAACCTTCCCCACCAAAAGTTCCAACCGCAGTTTGTAAAGTCCTAAAGCAAAACAAGTAATGAGGTAATATACACAACTAGAGCTAAACAGTTGAATATAACTCACTAATCATGTTCACTGTAGCTGACTTGTCTCAAGTAAGAACCCAATGCCATTAAGGCCGTGACAAGACCAGAGTATATTTATTACCTGAGCAAAGGCGACACAACAACCAACTCAACTCTGTTAGAGATCCCATTTGTCTTAACATGCTTGCGTAGATTATCAACCTACAATAACAGAATTCACATTACTTCCCTTTTTCCAAATTTTTCCAAAAAAAGCACAAAACTTTTATGTGTAACATTACAGCAACAGATCATTCATATGTTTCATACTTTTATGCAAAATCCTAGTAATAAAATGGTACCTGTTGCCATCCGAGAGGTGTAAGATGTGCATCAAAGAGAGCTTCAGATAAGTAGGCATCATGGTTCTTCTCTCCTTCTACATTGTGAATCCCTTGAGCATGTCTCAACTGAAAACACAAGAGACGACCCCAAATCAGAATCTGAGAAACAGAGCCAAATCAGAAAACACGGAAAAGAGAATATTTTGGTATAAACACGAACCAGATGTATGGTTTTGCAACGATGCAATGGATAAAGTCCTGAACTTGGTTTAGTCTCCATCTCTAATTTTCGATTCATCCACCAAGAAAAAGAAAAAATCATTTAAAGTTACATATAACCCACGAAGTGAACATCTCTGAAGATAAGAGCTAGCCACATAATTCCAGATTCCGACAACTATCTGATGAGATTGTAAGAGAAATTGACAGAGAGAGAGTTACCTTGAGAACGAACAGAGTTGCAACAGCGAAGAGAGAGAGTACGAAGCGATGGAAGAGGAGAGGAAAGTGGACAAACAGAGGAAATGGAAATGGAATGGGAAAATGAAAGAATTGAGTTCATTGGTGACGTTTAATATAATAGTTATTGGGGAGTCTCAAACTGTGTAAGATCCGTGTCTCCAGCTTTTTTCTGGTTTCTTTCGTTTAATTACTACTGTTTCCTAATTTTCTTTCGATATCTTTTGTCATTACACGCACAAGACTTTTTTTTTGGAATATTCCGGATTTGATAGCACCTTTTGTTGTGGTTCTGTTTGACTTGAACTAACTTATGACAAAAAGTACAACAAATCAAAAGATTTTTTTTGTTGATATTTTATGTTTAGCTTTAAGTTGAAGACTAAATCAAAATTAGTTTCTACCTCACATCAGGGGCGGCATTGTAGTTCACTAGTTCTTTAAAATGATTTTATAATTTTAATATTTCGAAAAATAATCGTTGTACTTATGTTCAATCTTTTTTTTTTTATATTAGTCAAATATTTTATGCCTTGTTATAAACTAACAGATGCTCATACATTGATTAATCTATTCCTATTTTTCATATTTTCATAATCAAATTTACAGCTACTTTTATATTAATTTAATATAACTATTGTATATTAATGAGAGTCAAAATAAAAAATTTGTCGTGTATTGGTCTATATTTTTTAAAAAAAATTAATTAATGGAAAGATATTAATCTGGTTTCAACTTGTGCAGCAATGGTTGAAGTTTGAATGAAAGTCAAAATTCAAAAATGAGTGAGAAAACGTTTCTGTCTGAGACAATGGAAGTGGGCAACCCATAAAGACGATAGATCTCTCGAAAGTATAACGATACCACGCGAATCACATCTGTCATCGTCTTATATAGAATAAAAAGCGTCATTTTAGAAAATCTATCCACGGTTACAAAAATGTTGTCGTTACCTTTGCGAGGTCACATAAGATGAAGAATAAATCCATGCTAATATCCGTCCACAATTTCGTTGGGATATGTAATGGCAAATATAAATCGGCGTTTAGCTTGTTGACACGAAACCAATCACACCATATTGTAGAATGGGTTAGAAGTAAAGAGTATTCTGTAACTAATTGTAGTGGTCTATATCCCTGCCCATGTGACGACCTTGTTGGCTTTAGGCAACACAATTCCCAACTTTGAAGAATTGTTGTGAAGCTCAAAACCTTGTGTAAAGTCAGGGAGCACAAGAATCGGGGATATTGTAAGCTTAACTTTGATATCTTCAAATTCCAGTGAAGCTGCTTATCTCCAAAGAAGCTTGCCTTCCTTCATACAATCGGTAATGGGAGCCATAATGGTGTTAAAGTGAGGCACAGATCATTGATAAAACGAAACGAAACCGTGAAAAATCTTCAACTCTGTCTATATACGTGGTTCACTCCAAGACTAAACGGCTTCCACCTTGATTTTGCCTGCGGAAAAATCATTTTTGGAAACCACATATCTTAAGAAAAAGACATGATTGAAACCAAACTCACCTTTGTGTTTTGCCACAACGAACTATTTCATCGTAAAATGTCCAATATACTATGCAACTGTTGAAGATGCTCTTCCAGAGATTTTCTTGAAATTTACTAGAGTCTTGGAATCGTGGCTTCTCTAACAAAAATGGCTATTTGGGGTTGAAACAGAACGTAAATTGTTTGAGTTGTCTTGTTTAGTCACCTCATGTCATGCAGGGAATAGCCCATCAACCTGTTGAACTCTTTCACAAGAAAAACATAGTTTTCTTTTTGGTTTTGGCTTTCTCTGGTTTTGGTCAAAAGTTTAATAAACTTAAGAGGTGTTTGACAGCAAATTTAGATCATTAACTTGACTAATCATTTTCTGATGACTGTACATAAGAAACCAACGATTGCAACTCATAAGAAAGATGACAACTAATCTTAGAAACTGACAACTACAACTGTCCCACCAACTCACTTTAGCACGAGCTAAAAGCCTAGCCAAAGTTCACTCCATCACATGAGCGCAAATCACGGAGCTTTTTTCATTGGCGATAAAAAAGGAGATTTAGGCGACAAGGATTTCTCGGAGGTTTCTGCCTCTCGATCTGGCCACCGCCGGCATGGCTGACGGAGGTCTTCCGTCAGAACACTCTATCATGAAGGATCTAACAACAACAAATCTCACCAATCAATTTGAAAAGGGTCAGTCCTCTGGTGAGTCTGCTGAAGGGGGATCTTTCTCGGTTACGGTGGACTTGACGGAGAAGGTGATTCCAATGTCAGAGGATGTTTCCGAAAAGCTTCTAACTTCGGAAAAGAAGTCTTGGGTGAACGCAGTCAAGCAAACACCTAGTTTGAGGAAATACAATCTGGATGTCTCAGTTACAAATGGATCTTCGATAGTACCAGAAGAGGTAATGGACGACTCTCCCTTGTGGGAAAATTTCTTGATTGGAAGATTTCTGTCAAAAGCTCCCCATATTGCAAAAATTCACATGATCGTGAACAAGATCTGGCCTTTGGGAGACAAAACGGTCAAAATAGATGTCTTCCCGCTTGACGATAAAGCGGTTCGGTTTCGTTTCCGGGACTCAAGGATACAGGCACGAGTTCTGCGACGGGGGATGTGGAATATTGTAGACATCCCTATGGTGGTTTCGAAGTGGTCTCCTTTTGGTGAGGAAGCCCAGCCTCTGCTTAGGGTCATGCCAATGTGGGTAGTTCTGAAAAAGCCTCCTTACTCTATGTTTTCATGGAAGGGATTGAGTTTTATCGCAAGTAAAGTTGGCACTCCAAAACGTCTACACCCGGATACTGAGCTCTGTAAAAGCTTTGAAGAGGCAAAAGTCTTCGTCGAAGCAGACCTATCGACAGAACTCCCGAAGACACATAGTTTCAATCTGCGAGGCGAAGAAGTTGAAGTTAAGATTGAATACCCTTGGTTACCAATCAGATGTGATAAATGTATGAGATGGGGTCACCTGGCCAGTACATGTACGAGAAAAGAAACCTTGGAGAATCTTCCAAGTCAAACTGCAGAGACATCACAATCTCCACCACAAAATGTTGAATCCGCAGAGGTGACAATGACAGATCAAGCTGATGCTGTTGAGGTTGTTCCGACAGAACTTACGGTAAACGACCAGGCTGTGGATCATTTTTCTCCGGACCAAGAGGAAATTGAGAAAGAAACAGATATACAACAAACAAACCAACCTGAGGATTCGTCTGAACATTGGAATACGGTCTCTCCGACTAAATGGGGAAGACATGGTGATGCAGAGAAAGCTCCTGAAAATCAAGTTTCCTTGATCTCTCAATCAAGATTTTCTGTCTTGGCAGATACTGATGAGGAGGAGAAAACTGCTGAGGAGACTGGAAAATATGAGAAATGTGATATTGAGGAAGGTGAAATCAAAGTTCAGGTGACCACGTTAGGAGATGGAGCAAAAAAGTTCACACCTGACGAAATAGGAACTCGTCCTTCGCTTCCTCGTGATACTAAACCCAAATCTGGCTCTATCGCTCAACTGTTCAAGAAGAAACCTCTTGGCGGTCCGAGCAAAAAAGTAACACAATAATCTTATTATGTCGAGTTTCTTCTGGAATGTCCGGGGTTTCAACAAAATGTCTAAACATTCCATCATCCAAGATTGGATTAGAAGAAGTTCTTTTCAGTTTGGTTGTCTCCTGGAGACAAATATACAAGAAACTAATGCCAGCTTTATTATTTCAACAGTTTTTCAAGGTTGGTCTGTCTTGATGAACTATGAACACGCGGATTTGGGTCACATCTGGGTCCTTTGGAGGGAAAGTGTGCGACTTACGCCGATCTTCAAAAGTGCACAAATGATCACCTGCTCGGTGTGTTTACCAGGAAGGGTGGATGAAATCATTTGTAGTTTTATCTACGCTTATAATACAATAGAAGGAAGAAGAGAGCTATGGGAGGACATCCGCTCCCATCAACACTCACCTTTCGTCAGAAACAATCCATGGATGTTGTATGGAGATTTCAATGAGGTCCTCGAAGGGGAGGAACATTCTGGATATGATTCTAACCCGGTAATCTCAGGAGGCATGACAGATTTCCAAGATGTGGTTCGCTACTGCTCTCTCCAAGATCTTGGCTTCCAAGGCCCACTGTTCACATGGAACAACAAACGTGCCGAAGATCTGATCTGTAAAAAACTTGACAGAGTGCTGGTTAACGAGAAATGGATAGATGCTTTCCCCTTATCTTAAAGTGTTTTTGAAGCTGGTGGCTGCTCGGATCACTTAAGATGCAGGATTGTTTTCGACTCACAGATCTCTACAGGACGTAAGCCATTTAAATTCTCAAGGGCATTAACCCATCTATCATCGTTCTTACCTACAGTTGACAACTTCTGGAAAGCGACAGAGCCTTTGTTTGAATCTACTTCAACTCTATATCGGTTTTCTAAAAAACTCAAAGGTCTAAAACAAGACCTTCGCGCTATGGGAAAAGAGAATCTGGCTGACCTTTCCAAACGAACTCAAGAAGCATATGACATTCTCTGTGTGAAACAGTCTGTCACTCTCTCTTCCGCTGACTCTCGGGCAATGGAGGAAGAACGAATTGCATACACTCGTTGGCAACACCTGTCATCTCTTGAGGAGGATTTTCTTAAGCAGAAGGCAAAATTACATTGGTTGGATGTCGGTGATCAAAACCACAAGGTATATTATCAAAGCATAAAGGCTCGCCGAAATCGAAACGCTATCCATGAGATAAAAGGACTTAATGGAGAAATTCTAACAAATATGTTTGATCTGAAGAGGGAAGCTGAACGCCACTTCAGGGAGTTTTTCTGGCATAATCCGGAAGGATTCAATGGGATGAATGTTGAGAGTCTCAGAGATTTGTTGAAGTTTAGGTGCACGAACATAGACAAATCTTTTCTCACCCGAGAAGTCAACGAAGAGGAGATAAAGAGGACTCTGTTTGCTATGCCAGATGATAAATCACCTGGGCCTGATGGGTATACAAGTGAGTTCTATAAGGCCTCATGGGCGATCATTGGAAATGATTTTGTTGCTGCAATCAGGTCTTTTTTTACAATGGGGTTCCTCCCAAAGGGTCTGAATTCCACCATACTGGCTTTGATCCCAAAAAAAGATGATACTACTGAAATGAAGGATTATCAACCTATATCACTTTGCAACGTGCTCTACAAGGTTATATCTAAAATCATTGCCAATCGTTTAAAGAGCATTCTACCGAGAATTATCTCGTACAACCAGTCGGCTTTCGTAAAGGAGAGACTACTTATGGAGAACGTCCTCCTTGCCTCTGAGATCGTCCGAGACTACCATAAGGATGACATTTCCGCGAGATGCACCATGAAGATAGATATCTCCAAAGCCTTTGATTCAGTACAATGGAGTTTCCTGTTAAACACTCTTACTGCCCTGGATTTTCCGGAAATCTTCATCCATTGGATAAATGTATGTATCTCAACAGCTTCTTTTTCGGTTCAGGTGAACGGTGAACTTGCTGGATACTTTCAAAGCAATAGAGGTTTGCGACAAGGATGTGCTCTATCTCCATATCTCTTTGTTATTTGCATAAATGTACTATCACATTTTCTGGATAAGGCAGCTAAGGAAAGACAGTTCGGTTACCATCCGCGATGTAAGCAAATTCAGCTAACTCATCTCTGCTTTGCGGATGATCTGCTGGTTTTCATCGATGGGAAAAGAAGCTCTCTCGATGGAATCTTACGTCTTTTTCATGAGTTTGCATCGAAATCAGGGTTAACGATAAGTGTTGAAAAATCAACTCTCTATATGGCTGGAATGAGTGATCAGACCAATGCTATAATATCTTCCTTTCCGTTTGCAACAGGTCATTTCCCGGTTCGTTACCTGGGACTTCCTCTTCTTACTAAGAGAATGACAAAACAAGATTACGCCCCCCTTGTTGAACGGATTAGGAATCAAATCAGCTCATGGATGACTCGGTTTTTATCATATGGAGGATGATTACAGCTTCTGAAGTCTGTTATTGGCAGTATCATTAATTTTTGGATCTCTACCTACAGACTGCCAAATGGATGCATTGAAGAGATAGAGACGATCTGTCGAGCTTTCTTATGGTCAGGGCCTGACCTAAATAAAAATAAAAACAAGGTTGCGTGGGCACAGGTTTGCAAGCCGAGATCAGAAGGTGGACTGGGCATTAGATCGATCAAAGAGGCGAACAATGTCGCATGTCTAAAGTTGATATGGCGGTTATTATCTGGTGATTCTATTTGGGTCAAATGGAATCAAGCTGTCTATCTGAAGCAAAACACCTTCTGGTCAGTAAAGATAACCTCAAATTGCTCTTGGATTTGGAAAAAGTTATTGAAATTTCGAGATATGGCAAAGGATTTCCATAGAATAAAAATACATGGTGGATCTAATACCTCTTTCTGGTATGACCACTGGTCAAATCTGGGAAGATTAATTTCTATCACTGGGGAACGTGGTTTTATTGATCTGGGGCTTCCGGCAAATGCCACGGTTGCAAGGGCTCAGGACAGTTTAAGGTCAAGAAGATACAGAATAGATTCTCTTATAGCCATTGTTGAGGAGATCAATAGATCAAGAGGGAATGATCGAATGGAAAAGGACATTCATTTATGGAAACAAGCGGGAGACAAATATTCAAACCATTTCAGCTCAAAGGCAACATGGAATCTCATCAGGCGTCCGGACACAAACAAGGATTGGCATCAAAATGTCTGGTTTAAATATAGTACACCAAAGTACAGGTTTTTGGTATGGTTGGCTTTTCTCGATCGTATCTCCACTGGTGACAGAGTATCCAAATGGAACAGGGGCCATCGTCCGGATTGTTTGCTCTGTGACTGCACTATGGAAACAAGGGATCATCTATTTTTTTCTTGTCCTTACGCTTCAGAGATTTGGAGAGCCCTTGCTTCAAGAATGATGGATCGTAACTATTCCGCGGACTGGAGTACGGTTACTCAGTTCTTATCTAATGGTGCAACGCCAAGAGTCACTTTATTCCTCATTCGATATGCCTTTCAATCTGCCATTTACAACATATGGCGAGAAAGAAACCGACGCCTACATGGAGAGGATCCACTACCACCACCTCAACTGATCAAAATCATTGACCGGACTGTTCGAAATCGTTTGCTCACCATCATTAGAAAACAAGACATTGTTTTCGAAGAAAGCTTAACAAAGTGGTTTGGATTCACAATGCGGCAATAGCTACTATCCGTATCGTCTCTCGTTTCTATGAATCTAAATTCTGTAACACTCAGTTGTAAAAACGAACACTATGTTCTTTGAATCTAATTTAACATTTCATTAAAAAAAAAAACCTTGGAGATTTAACGTGGTAACGTGAATCTAAGGCTCCGATTGGTAACGTGGCTGTTAGGACTTCAGGCTTTAGGCTTTTGGCTGTAGAGATTTTGGCTTTAGCGACTTTTGGCCATAGAGATTTTGGCTTTAGAAATCTGATTGGTATCAAAAGCTGTAGAGGCTTTGGCTGCTAATAAGTTTTTACAAAACAAATAGTTTTTTCCTAAATTTATTGTTTATCTAAAAAATAATTGAAATTGTAAACAATAATTGATTTGTTATTAAAATTTAACTTAAACTTCAATTTTTTTGAATAAAACAAAAAAAAATCATTAAGAAAGTAGATTGATACAAAATATCTAAAGACGTTTAGCCCATATAGCTTTGAAAGTATACTAATACCTTTTTTTTGAATACTTCTAAAATAATTTTCATTATAATTTTTAAAGATTTTCTAAAAATACTATTATATTATTTTGTTTTTTTTGGTTTTGAATATTTCTAAAATAATTTTCAATATAATTTTTAGAGATTTTCAAAAAATAACATTGGTAATGATTGGTAACATGGCTTTCAAGGCTTTAGAATTTTTTAAAGCCATCAAAGCCAAAATTTACCCAATCAGGCTTTGAAGACTTTAACAAATTCTAAAGCCATGAAAGCCATTTTTTTAGTTATTTTTATTTTCTGTTCATCATTCTCTAAAGCCTAATTATGAGGCTTTAAGACCTTCTCTCTCCTCTTTTTTTCTCTCCCATCGTGAATACTCTCTCTTTTTTTTGAAATTGTTTTTTCATTAAAACACACTAAAAAGAAATAAAGATCTAAAAGTAGAGAATTTCTAAAATAGCATATTAAACTCTCAAATTTATAGTAAAATGATTTTATGAATTACATGTTCAAAATATAATAAGCAAAAAAACTTTACTAGTAAGAAAAAATCAAAAGTTTATATTTTTAGTTTTAATAATTTAGAATAAAAAATCATAGTATGAATTGTATAATTGAAAATTATGTAAGAAGTATTCAAAAATAAATCTAATACTATTTTTTGAAAATATCTAAAACATTATATTGAAAATATCTAAAACATTATATTGAAAATTATTTTAAAAAGTATACAAAAAATATAATAATATTTTCAGAAAATTTCTAAAACATTATATTGGAAATTATTTTAGAAGTATTAAAAATATATATAATACTATTTTTAGAAAATCTAAAACATTACATATTGAATCTTTTTAAGAAGTACTAAAAAACAAAAATAAAAATAAATAATCTAATACTACATTTAATTTTTTTATAAAACATTATATTGAAAATTATAAGATTGTTAATGCTATATGGGATAAAAGTCATTAGATATTTTGTATTAGTCTACTTTTTAATGCTTTTTTCTTATTTTATTTAATAAATTGTAGTTTTTAATAAAAAGCAATATTTGTTTACAATTTTAAATACGTTTAGATAATAAATAAATTTAACAAAAAAAAAGTTTAACAGCCACAGTCTCTACAGCTTTTGATACCAATCAACTTTCTAAAACCAAAATTTCTACAGTCAAAAGTCTTCAAAGCCAGAATCTCTACAGCCAAAAGCCTAAAGCCTAAAGTCTTAACAGTCATGTTACCAATCAGAGCCATTATTTTGTTTTTTTTTTGGTTTTTAATACTTCTTAAATAATTTTCAATATAATTTTTCAAATATTTTCTAAAATTAGCATTAAAATATTTTCGGTTTTGAATATTTCTTAAATAATTTTAAATATAATGTTTTAGAGATTTTCTAAAAATAGTATTAGAATTTTTTTTTTAGTGCTTCTTAAAAGGTTTTCAATATATGTTTTAGAGATTTTCTAAAAATAGTATTAGATTATTTATTTTTAATTGGTTTTGATAAAAAAAAAATTCAAAAAAAAATGAATCACGGATGGATTGAAAAATGAGGAAAGAGAAAATATAAAAGCTTCAATATGTGGCTTTAGAGATTAATGAACAAAAAAGAAAAAAAACTGTAAAAATGGCTGTGAGGACTTTAGAATTTTTGAAAGCCATCAAAGCCTGATTGGGTAAATTTTGGCTTTCATGGCTTTAGAAAATTCTAAAGCCCCACAGCCACCTTACCAATCACTACCACCTAATTGCGACACTTAGCATCTTTACCTACTCTTAAACAAACCCTTATGGTTACTTTGATTCTTTTTTTTTTTTTTTTGGTTACTTTGATTCTTCTAGTTTGGTTTGAGTATAAAACAGGCATTACTCAACAAAACCTCAATAGACCTCTTGTTTCCTCATTTGTATCAATTCTCTGTCTCTCTGTATACTTGAAACTCTCCGTCACCTCCACTTTTGATATTTGTCGGAACACAAATCATCATCGCCTCCCACACAACAAGCACAAGTCCACAAATCCTATTTTTCTATCTCCAATGGAATCATCAACCGTAACCGAGACGATCTTACTGAACCACGACGAGACCGAGACAGAGTCAGCAGAGTTCGAGAAGAATCAAAAACGTTACCAAGACTTAATAAAAACATGCCCTGATTGAGTACGGTGGTCACTGGTTGATACAGCCACGCCTTGAAGCTTGCCTTCACGCGCAAGAATTCTTCAAAGCTCGACCCATTGACACACTCATCTGTAGCTACCCAAAGACAGGTACCACTTGGCTCAAAGCCCTCGCTTTTTCCATCTCCAACCGATCTCTCTTCGAAGATTCCTCAAACCCTCTCTTAAAATGTAACCCTCACGAGCTTATTCCTTTCATTGAGATTGAATTCGCTTTCTTCCCTTCATGATGATGCTCTCACTAACAAAGTGAACACTTTGTTTTCGACTCATCTCCCGCACGGGTTATTACCCGAGTCGGTTTCAAAATCGGGTTGTAAGATGGTTTACATCTGGAGAGACCCGAAAGACACTTTCATCTCCATGTAGACTTTCTATCGAGATCAAAGGACAAACGATGGTCCTCTCAATACTCTTGAGGAGCCTTTCAATATGCTTTGTCGAGGTTTCTCTAGCAACAGTCCTTATCTAGATCATGTCTTGTCGTATTCGAAAGCTTACCAAGAGAATCCATATCACATCTTGTTCCTCAAGTATGAGAGTGAGACGATGAGAGCTGATCCGTTCCCGTATGTGAAGAGATTGGCTGAGTTTGTGTGGGTTATGGATTTCACAGCTAAGGAAGAGAAGAAAAGGGTTGTTGAGGAAGTTGTGAATCTTTGCAGTTTCGAGAGGTTGAAGAATCTTGAAGCCAACAATGGGGATAAGGAAATGGAGGACCGTCCTTGTAGTCAGCATTATAACTGCTCTTTTTATTTCATCTCAGTTGCTTCGTAGCAATTATCTCACTCGAAACTGTCCCTTTTCCTTCACATTTTCAGTTAAGCATCAATATTTTGGGATATCACTTGGAAAGTCCATATAAATAATTCTACATCCTCTAGAACAGAGAATTATTAACTTCAAGAAACCTTTAAATTTTAAAACACATCAAAAATAAGAATAAAAACCCACAAAAGATAAAGATAGATCATGTGATTAAAGTTCTTTTATAAGAAAAAAACACTTACATAAGCGTCAGTTCCTCTACATAGTTTGCAAATGTGTACGCTCTTCCATTACTGGACCAATTAAAATTTTCCCCTACTGGAATCTTAAGACTTACTATTCTGGTAATGTTCTTCTCGAGATCTCCGTAAAAGATGCAGAAAGGACTATTTGGATAGTTTGGATACAGCACCATTTCCCCACTATCAATCATTCCAGCAGTACGTGCATAAGAGCGTACATAAGTCGCTAAATTCAGCCATGGATGGGACACTTCGTAGATATGCTTGGACCATTCACGTTTTTTGGCATCCTCCAGAACCAACAACTCAAAATGTCTATCGGTAATATTGTAGTAATTAATACCTATTTTACCTTTGTAGTTTATCACAAAACCAAATTTATGGATATGCAATGCCAAGTCTTCATTAATGCTTATGAAACTGAATCTCTCAGACCTAACATCAAAGCAAACTATGACATCGTTTTTGTTATTTATCACTGCTGGATAAAACAAAACACCATTGATGCATATCCCATTCTCGCATATCCCATTATCATCTAGAGGATAATGAAGTGTGGAGCATTGAATGTTCCTCCACGAGAGATTTCCATCTCCGGTCCCTAACGTCAGAACATGATACGTAACGTACAAGCTGCGAGAAAACCATGTAATACGCAATACCTTGAACTGTTGATCAAGTGGATCGTATCCAAAAGAATAACTTGCTTTTCCTCTTGACCACTCCAAGTGAATCCCTTCTATTGTCACTTTGGGTGTGGTTACATACTCTCCTGTGATGGGATTAGAAATCACCGCCCACGAACAATTATTTCCATTGTGTTGGCTACAGACCAGTCCACGAATAGCTCGGCACAACTGATGGCAATCTGTGCCGAGATCCATGTCATGACGAGTGGTTAGAAGGGACGAGTTATCATCCGGATTTTGAGTTTGAGGTGCAGAGTAGAAGAACAACTTGTTGGTGTTCCTCCTAGTGTGAGAAAACCATGGGTTTGGTTGAGATGAAACCAAATCAGAAGTCTTGTGTGAAAATCAGAAGTCTTGTGTTGATTCTGAAGTCTTGTGTAGAAATTGAAGTCTTGTGAAGATTCTCAAGTCTTGTGTAGATTCTCAAGTCTTGTGTTGAAGGTTTTTATAAGGGTTTATTAGGTTCTTTCCTAAGACCTATATAAGCCTTATGACCTGTTTTTTATGAGACAGACACACACATAGACACATTACACTAAAAGAGAGAGAGAAAGAAGAAGAGAGGAAAGAAAGAGAGAAGAAAGGGTTTTCGTCTGGTTTCTTCAGGGCTGTGTTCGAGGGTTCGAAAGTGGTCCAATCTGGCTGATATTTTGTGGGAAGCTTCGTGACACAGTGGGTTTGAGATTCAACGGTGGGATTGTCGTTTCAACGGTTGGTTTCTCGTGAATCGGGGTTTTAGTGAAGCTGGTCGCTACAGTTCTTCAGCAGTTGCAGTCTTGAGTGTTTGAGAAATCCAACGGTGAGTTCTTCTCTGATTGAGCTGAAATTTGGCAGAGGTGTTGTTGACTTGTTCATCTTGTATTTTTACGGTGGGATTGTTCTCTGGTTGCCGGAATCCTAGTGAGCTGAGGTCGTTTGTATCTTCTAGTTTTGTAAGCTTGTATTGCTCTCTTGTTGAGCTCTCTTGTTGTTGGAGATTGCTCTCTTTGAGCCTTAGTCTCTGGGGCTGTTCTGTAGGAACAGGGAGGACGTGGTTGTAACACTCAAACATTTGATATAGTGGATTTTGAGTGGACTACGGTCCCGTGGTTTTTCCTTCTCACATCGAGGAGGTTTTCCACGTAAAAAGATTGTGTCTCATTTCGTTTTCTGCTTAGTTCATTTCTGTGCCATAGTTCAAGTCTTTTCCTCATAGGCTCACACAAGTGCGGGGAACTTTATTCCGCTGCGCATTCGCGTGTTTCGTGTTTTCCCCAACAGAGTGGTATCAGAGCTTAAGGTTTTGTGAGCTTTGGATTTGGATAACTTTGAGTTATTGGTTTGCTTGTGTGAGTGATGGAAAAGATGGAGAATATGGGCAGAATGATAAGCTTGAATGGTAACAACAATTATCATCTATGGAAGGGCAAGATGGAGGATCTGCTCTTTGTTAAAGAATTTCATCTACCAGTATTTCAGGAGGAGAAACCTGATAATAAGACAGAGGATGAATGGAAGTTGCTGCATCGCCGAGTGTGTGGTTTGATAAGGCAGTGGATAGATGATAATGTGTTGCATCATATTGAAAATGAGGTTAATGCTCGTTCTTTGTGGTTAAAGCTGGAGCAGTTATATGCTCGAAAGACCGGGAATAACAAGATGCTTATGATCAAGAAGTTGATTGAGCTGAGGTATCAGGATGGAACTCCGATGACAGATCACTTGAATGCGTTTCAGGGATTGCTCAACAAGTTGTCTGATATGGGCATCAGGTTTGATGATGAGATTCACGGTTTGTGGCTTCTTGGTACATTACCAGATTCTTGGGAGGTATTCATAATGTCTCTTTGTAACTCCGCGTCGGAAGGTGTCATTTCGATGGATTCAGTGAAGAATAGTGTGTTGAATGAGGAGACAAGAAGGCAGTCAAATGCTAGTTCCTCACGTTCAGATGTTCTGGTTACTGAGTCAAGGGGGAGAAGTTCACATAGAGATTCCAAGAAGGACAAGAGCAGGAGCAGGAGCAAGTCTAATAAATTTGCTAATATGGAGTGCTACTTCTGTCATAAGAAAGGGCACATGAAGAAAGATTGCTGGAAGTTGAAGAAAGACAAGCAGCAAGGAAAGCAAGAAGAAGTAGATCGGGTGATAGTCACCCAAGATGAGTTTCTCATTCTTCTTGAGAATGATGCCATTAATGTATGCCAAGACACCAGTTGGGTGATTGACAGTGGAGCTACTACTCATGCTACATCACAGCGGGATTTGTTCTCTACCTATACTCTAGGTAAGTATGGTTCTGTAAAGATGGGTAATGATGGTTTGACTCAGGTTGTTGGCATTGGTGATATATGCTTGGAGACTAGTCTTGGGACTAGGTTGATGCTTAAGGATGTTAAGCATGTTCCAGACTTGAGGATGAATTTGATATCTACAGGAAGACTTGATGATGAGGGTTTCTACAGTTTACACGGTGGTGGTAAATGGAAGCTTTCACGTGGTTCTCTGGTTGTGGCTCGAGGTGAGAAGCTTTCATCTTTCTATTTGATGCAGGCTAAGGTCTCCAAAGATTCTGTTAATGCAGTGGAGAATGTTGATGCCATGGAGCTATGGCATAAGAGACTCGGTCACATGAGTGAGAAGGGTATGTCTGTGTTGTCAAAGAAGGAGGTCATTCCAGGAATCTCTGGTTTGCACTTGCCTAAGTGTGCACATTGTTTGCATGGAAATCAACACAGAGTTTCTTTCAAGTCTTCTGCACCTTCTAGAAAATCTGAGGTACTTGACTTGGTGCATTCAGATGTGTGTGGTCCAATGAAGACAAAATCTATTGGTGGTGCATCATATTTTGTCACATTCATTGATGACCATTCTAGGAAGTTGTGGGTTTTCACGATGAAGACCAAAGATCAGGTTCTGGGATATTTCAAGCATTTTGTGGCATTGGTTGAGAGACAAACGGGAAAGAAGTTGAAATGTATCCGCAGTGATAATGGTGGTGAGTATTCTGGACCATTTGATGCTTATTGCAAAGAGCATGGTATTAAGCATCAGTTCACGCCGCCTAAGACTCCACAGTTGAATGGGTTGGCTGAGAGGATGAACAAGACTATTGTCGAGAGGATGAGATGTTTGATTTCACAGTCAGGCTTATCGATGACTTTCTGGGGTGAGGCTTTGAGCACAGTTGTTCATGTGCTGAATTTATCACCAAGTGCTCCATTGGAGGGTGATGTTCCAGAGAGAGTTTGGACCGGTAAGGATGTTTCTTATGGTCATTTGAGGGTCTTTGGGTGTAAGGCATTTGTTCATATACCTAAGGATGAGAGATCGAAGCTTGAGATGAAGTCGTGACAGTGTGTGTTCATTGGTTATGGTCAGGATGAGTTCGGATACAGATTTTATGATCCTGTTGATAAGAAGCTCATAAGGAGCAGAGATGTTGTGTTCATGGAAGATCAAACAATTAAGGACATTGACAAGTCCGGAAAACCAACTCAGAGTAATGAGAGTTTGATCGATTTAGAGGCTAGTCCTTCTACATCTGTCCACGGTCAGGTCGAGGATGAGGTTCAAGATGATACACCTAGTGCAGATGCTCCCGCACATGAAGATGGTATTGGTGATCATGGTGACGATCATGGTGAGACACCAACTACTGAGAACCCACCTATTGTTAGAAGATCCGAGAGAGGTCTAAAACCGTCGACAGGTATGATCCTAGTGAGTATGTGTTACTTACTGATGGGGGAGAGCCTGAAAGCTTTGATGAAGCTATGGAATGTGAACACAAAGATAAGTGGCTTGGTGCTGCTGGTGATGAGATGGATTCTTTTGAAGAGAATCATACATTTGAGTTGGTGAAATTGCCTAAGGGCAAGAAGGCATTGCTTAATAAGTGGGTGTTCAGAATTAAGCATGAAGATACCAGTTTGCAACCTCGATACAAGGCTAGATTGGTTGTGAAAGGATACAGCCAAAAGAAGGGGATTGATTATGATGAAATCTTTTCTCCTGTTGTGAAGATGCAGTCCATTCGGATTGTACTTGGACTGGCAGCAAGTCTTGATCTGATGGATTTCGTTCAGGTTTTAATCATATTAAAACAGCCCTAACAACAATCCTAAGTCCACGGATCGTGCCAATTGAATCTATATTGAATATATATGAAATCTCGAACATACCTGGAGATTATGCAGCGGAATAAGAACAGGTACAACGAGATTAGGAGCGCCTCAAGTGCTGCGCCTCTACAGAAGTCCACACGCACACAAACTGGACGACGGGATGCTAGTGCCGGAGCGAACGATTCGCCTTCGGGTTTCTATCTTCGTTTCTGTGTTTTTCTGTCTTCCAAAGACTCAGAAAAAGACTTCTCTTATGTGATTTTCGTGTTATCAAAACAATTTTTGATATATGCAAACTCAAGCCCTCATATCCTATATATAGGCTGAGTTGCCGACGGGTGTCGATCGACACCAACCTAATTGGTGTCGGTCGACACCATCTAAAAGTCAATACTTCTAGAAGTCGTGACCGAACTAGTGTCGATCGACACCCACTATTGGTGTCGATCGACACCCTCACAGAAAGTCGATATCAACGTATATCTTATATACGTTGATCATATCATTACTCTAAAATCAAAAACCCAATTTATATTATCCAGTTTGCTTATTAGGTGTGTGACCCTATAGGATCATATGATAATGGTAATGAGTTCATAACTCATAAGTTATAAGCGGCGCTTCTAGCAAAACATTATAACCGTCCAATATCATATGATTGTCTTATCTCGACATCACGACTCTACTAGAATAAATACAAGTCTGATTTCAGGACATTCCCTTCAATCTCCCACTTGTACTGGAATCAAATATTCCCATAATCCCTTTGTCTCTATATCTCGATCTGGCATAAGGCAAGAACTCGTGTCATCCTTAATCAACCAAACCATGTTTATCGAACTCCGATTTATACTGATAAAATACAAACGATTGACATTCAATCCGTTTGAGCGCGGCCACGCATTTCCAGTATCAAATCTTCGATAGGCCCTGAGATATTTATCTCCCGTTATATGGGAGGGACAAATTCCATCTTGTTCCATCCCTGTTCCCTACACACTTCATAATATGCCCAATCAATGCCTTTATAGCCACCAGTTACGGCTGACGTTTGACAAGGTCAAAGCACACAATTCATATGTAAGAAATCATGATGAACTCAGGTCTAAGGACTATACTCTATAGTCGTAATGAGAAACTCTTATGACACTCATATAACAATCTTGTAGAGTTCTCATTAGCGGGTCATGTCCGATCATGTGTTCTCTAACACATATCTATGTGATTGACTTTAATACTCTTATTAATGACTCCATGAAACTTAGTCATCAGTCACCTCACATACTAGTCTCACGCGGTTATTAATGTCCAATTTTAATAACCTCGACTATGGACGAAAATAATTTATGTCATCTATCACTTATAGAGTTTCATGATCAAATCACGTATTTGATGATCTATAAGAGTGCCATAAATTACTTTTGGACAATTATTTAATAACACCATTAAATAACAATGAAACAATTTCATTAAATAAAACATAACCAAATGTATGTTTACATGAACATCAAAACATAAATATGATAACTCCCACTAAAACAAGATTAATGCTTAAGAATCTAATGCCTATAGCAGCAGCATGACTCTCATGCTTGGTCGTGGAAGTGGCTTAGTCAATGGGTCAGCAACGTTCTCGTCTGTCGGAACTCTGCTGATTTTGACGTCGCCTCTCTCAATAATATCACGAATCAGATGATATCTCCTCTCAATGTGTTTGGATTTCTGGTGTGATCTGGGCTCCTTAGCTTGAGCTATGGCTCCATTGTTGTCACAAAACAATGCCACAGGCTCAGAAATGCTAGGAATCACACCAAGCTCAGTAATGAACTTCCTAATCCAAACCCTCCTTCGCCGCTTCCGAAGCAGCGATGTATTCAGCCTCGTTGTTGTTGAGTCCGCCACGGTGCTCTGCTTGGAACTCTTCCAACTAACTGCACCTCCATTCAGACAGAAGACGTAACCAGACTGAGATCGAAAATCGTCTCTATCTGTCTGAAAACTGGCGTCCGTATAACCACTCACTACAAGCTCATCACATCCTCCATAAACCAAGAACTTATCTTGGTATTTCTCAAATACTTTAGGATAGTCTTGACGGCAGTCCAGTGACTCTCACCGGGATCTGACTGGTATCGACTCGTCATGCTTAAAGCACAAGCAACATCTGGACGAGTACAAAGCATGGCATACATAATAGATCCTACTGCAGAAGCAAAAGGAATCCTACTCATGCGCTCTCGCTCAGCAGGTGTCGAAGGACACTGCTTCTTGCTGAGAGTAATGCCATGAGACATCGGAAGCAAGCCCTTCTTGGAATCATGCATGTTGAACCTGTGTAGAACCTTATCTATATAAGTGTCCTGGCACAGTCCAATCACCCTCTTTGATCTATCTCTATAGATCCTTATTCCAAGAATATAGGCGGCTTCGCCCATGTCTTTCATCGAGAAACAACTTCCGAGCCAGTCCTTTACTGACTGAAGTAATGGAATATCATCTCCTATGAGAAGTATGTCATCTACATACAGTACGAGAAATGCAACTGCGCTCCCACTAGTCTTCTTGTAAACGCAAGGTTCCTCTTCGTTTCTGATGAAGTTAAACTTTTTAACTGCTTCATCAAAACGTAGGTTCCAACTCCGAGATGCTTGCTTCAATCCATAAATGGATTTATGAAGCTTGCATACCTTCCCAGCATCATTAGGATCAATGAAACCCGGAGGTTGTGTCATGTACACATCCTCCTCCAGAATCCCGTTAAGGAAAGCTGTTTTCACATCCATTTGCCAAATCTCATAATCATAATGAGCAGCTGTTGCTAGGAGAATCCGAATAGATTTAAGCATAGCGACTGGGGAATAGGTTTCATCATAGTCAACACCTTGAACTTGTTTGAAACCTTTTGCCACCAACCTAGCTTTGTAAATCTGAACGTTTCCATTCACATCGATCTTCTTCTTGAAGACCCATTTACACTCAATGGTTTTTACACCATCAGGTAAATCAACCAAAGTCCATACTTGGTTTTGTGACATGGAACCGATTTCGGATTCAGCGGCCTTAAACCACTTTTCGGAGTCAGGGCCCATCATTGCTTCTTCGAAAGTCGCAGGTTCGTCACTGTCAATGATCAAGAGATCATGACAATTAGTCACGAGAAATCCATATCTCTCGGGCTCTTGACGAATCCTTTCGGATCTGCGGACTTCTGGCATCACAGGCTCGGGCTCTACAACTCTTTGTAGATCCAGCTCGGGCTCTACAACTCTTTGTAGATCCAGTCGCTGCTCTTCCTCTACAGGTTGAGCAGGCTCCTGTGATTCTCTCGAACTTCTTCGAGTTGTACTTTACTCCCACTGTTTTTCTTGGAAAGAAATTCTTTCTCAAGAAAAACACAGTTCTTAGCAACAAACACTTTGTTCTCAGAACGGTTGTAAAAGTAGTAAGCCTTGGTTTCCTTAGGATAACCAACGAAGTAGCACTTATCAGATTTGGGTTCAAGCTTATCAGATATCAACCGCTTGACATAAGCTTCACAACCCCAATATTTAAGAAAAGACAACTTGGAACTTTTCCAGTCCACATCTCATATGGCGTCTTTTCGACTGATTTTGATGGAACTCTGTTTAGCGTAAACGCAGACGTTTCTAGAGCGTATCCCCAAAAGGATAATGGAAGATCTACTTGACTCATCATCGATCGAACCATATCTAATAAAGTCCGATTCCTCCTTTCAGACACACCATTCCACTGAGGTGTTCCAGGAGGAGTAAGTTGTGAAACAATTCCACAGTTACTCAGATGATCACTGAACTCTTGGCTTAAGTACTCACCTCCACGATCTGATCGAAGAGCTTTGATACTTTTGCCAAGTTGGTTCTGTACTTCATTCTGGAATTCCTTGAACTTTTCAAAGGATTCCGATTTATGCCTCATTAAATAGACATAACCAAATCTACTGAAGTCGTCAGTAAACGTGATGAAGTACTGAAAGTTTCCTCTAGCACTAACACTCATTGGACCACATACATCGGTATGTATTAGTCCCAATAGGTCACCAGCCCTTTCATTGAATTTGTTGAAAGGAGCTTTTGTCATTTTGCCCAATAAGCAGGATTCACATTTCTCAAATGATTCAAAATCAAATGAGTCTAAAAGTCCATCATTATGGAGCTTTTGAATCCTTTTCTCATTGATGTGGCCCAAACGACAATGCCAGAGAAACGTGGGGTTCGAGTCATTGGTTCTTAACGTTTGGTACTTATGTATAGACAGGCATAGATTGGTTGAGAATATAAAGTCCATTCTCTAATGGAGCGCTACCATAAAACATTTCATTACGATTAAAAGAACAACACTTGTTTTTAATCGAAAACTGAAAGTCTTCTAAATCCAAAACGGAAATAGAAATGATGTTTCTGCTTATAGCAGGTACATAGTAGCAATTATTCAATTCTAAAACCAAGCCTGACGGCAAAGACAAATGATAAGTTCCTACGGCCAATGCAGCAACTCTTGCTCCATTCCCAACGCGCAGGTCCACTTGTCCTTTTTCCAGCGTTCTACTGTTGCTTAGACCCTGCATATTTGTACAAATATGAGCGCCACAGCCGGTATCTAATACCCAAGACTTAGAACCTGAAGTAGTAACATTTACTTCTATAACATAGATACCTGAAGAAGTCGTTTCAAACGTCTTCTTCGAGTTCTTTAGATCTCCCAGATACTCTTTGCAATTTCTCTTCCAATGCCCAGACTTGTTGCAGTAATGGCATTTATCAGCATCAGTAGGGCCGCGTTTGGGTTTGGAAGAAGTCTCAGGCTTATCCTGATTCTCAATCGGGAATGCCTTAGCTTTTCCTTTACCCTTAGCATGTTTCTTAAACTTTTTACCCCCTTGTACCATAAGTACATTAGGGGTGCCCTTTTTGATGTTTGGCTCAGCTGTTTTGAGCATGCCATGCAGTTCCGTCAAAGTCTTTGTCATGTTGTTCATGTTATAGTTCATGATAAACTGATCAAAGCTTGATGGCAACGACTGCAGAATGATGTCCGTAGCCAACTCTTGGCTAAGAGGACAATCCAGTTTTGCCAAGTTATCAATATAACCCATCATCTTAATGACATGTGGGCTAACTGGACCATCCTTTGGTAGCTTGCACTCAATGAGAGACTTAACCGTCTGGTATCTCTCAGTTCGTGCTTGCTCCTGAAACATCCCTTTCAGGCTAGTGATCATCTCAACAGGTGACACCACGTTCTCGTATTGCTTCTGCAAGTCCGAGTTCATGGTAGCCAGCATGAGACAACTCACATCGACCTCATCATTAGAATGCTTCTCCCAAGCATTCCTTTCAGCGTGTCCGGCATTGGACTTCGGTTTCTCAGGGAGAACCTTTTCAAGGACATATTCCTTTTCTCCTGTTTGAGAACAATTCTCAAGTTTCGATACCATTCAAGGAAGTTCGATCCATTAAGCTTGTCCTTCTCAAGGACGGATCGAAGCGAGAATGTGTTTCTGTGAGGGGAAGTAGCCATAGCTGAAAAACAAAATTGAGAGTTTTAGTTTTGATGTTCAAGAAATGAGAAATCTTAACAATTAAGAAACTCACATTATATTCAAAAACAATTTTCCTCAAGTTGAATATAATGATCCAAGATCCATATTTCACAAAAATTTGAGTGAGCTTTGGCCCATCGCCCAAACTTTAGCTATTTAGGTAAGCAACACTTTGCTAATTATATCATATATAATTCTCGGTCTGGATTAATATCTAATATCGAATCCAATCCTATCTATGGGCCCAAAACTATTTTGATAGCCCATTTAAGCAAACCAATCTTTTAAGTCCGTAGTAACGATTACAACCTGCCTCACTCATGTAATTGCGGACACCCTTTGGCAGACCCATCACACAATGAAACGAGCCTTGACAGTTGACAAGATTGGGAAGATATTAAAACGCTTAATATTATGTTTGAGGAACTGAACATTAATCTAGTTTATATCACTTATATATTCTAGATTATTAACTTGTTTTAAACCCTTTAAAATTTCTTAAGTTAAACAAATGCAAATTCTGAAGTGGTGTCGATCGACACCAGGTCAGTGTCGATCGACACAACTTTTGTGTTGACCGACAGATTTTGATCAATCGCGATAAACCATTTAATCGATAAACCGATCAAATCAATTTGCAAATATCCGACCGGTGTCGATCGATACTACATTAGTGTCGGTCGACACCCACCAAATCGGTTATAATAACGATAACTAATTTACCGTTTAAACGATCGTTAACTGAAGTTTTTACGCGAAAACCATAGTGGTGTCGATCGACACCGAATTGGTGTCGATCGACACCGAAGAACTCAGAACGTGTTCTTCATCAAAAACGATTTTTGATCAGGTGGATTTACATATATTCAACAGATTCAATACAAACACACGCTCTGATACCACTGATGGATTTCGTTCAGGTTTTAATCATATTAAAACAGCCCTAACAACAATCCTAAGTCCACGGATCGTGCCAATTGAATCTATATTGAATATATATGAAATCTCGAACATACCTGGAGATTATGCAGCGGAATAAGAACAGGTACAACGAGATTAGGAGCGCCTCAAGTGCTGCGCCTCTACAGAAGTCCACACGCACACAAACTGGACGACGGGATGCTAGTGCCGGAGCGAACGATTCGCCTTCGGGTTTCTATCTTCGTTTCTGTGTTTTTCTGTCTTCCAAAGACTCAGAAAAAGACTTCTCTTATGTGATTTTCGTGTTATCAAAACAATTTTTGATATATGCAAACTCAAGCCCTCATATCCTATATATAGGCTGAGTTGCCGACGGGTGTCGATCGACACCAACCTAATTGGTGTCGGTCGACACCATCTAAAAGTCAATACTTCTAGAAGTCGTGACCGAACTAGTGTCGATCGACACCCACTATTGGTGTCGATCGACACCCTCACAGAAAGTCGATATCAACGTATATCTTATATACGTTGATCATAATCATTACTCTAATGATCAAAAACCCAATTTATATTATCCAGTTTGCTTAGGTGTGTGACCCTATAGGATCATATGATAATGGTAATGAGTTCATAACTCATAAGTTATAAGCGGCTTCTAGCAAAACATTATAACCGTCCAATATCATATGATTGTCTTATCTCGACATCACGACTCTACTAGAATAAATACAAGTCTGATTTCAGGACATTCCCTTCAGATACCAGTTTGCAACCTCGATACAAGGCTAGATTGGTTGTGAAAGGATACAGCCAAAAGAAGGGGATTGATTATGATGAAATCTTTTCTCCTGTTGTGAAGATGCAGTCCATTCGGATTGTACTTGGACTGGCAGCAAGTCTTGATCTAGAGGTTGAGCAAATGGATGTAAAAACTGCTTTCCTTCATGGAGATTTGGAGGAAGAGATTTACATGGAACAACCGGAAGGTTTTGTGAAAAAGGGTGAAGAGGATTTAGTTTGTCGCCTGAAGAAAAGTCTTTACGGATTGAAGCAAGCACCTAGGCAGTGGTACATGAAGTTTAAGTCTGTTATGGAGGAGCATGGTTATAAGGAGACTACTGATGACCATTGTGTATTTATTCAGGTGTTTGGTGATGATGATTTTATCATCTTGTTGCTATATGTTGATGACATGTTGATTGTAGGCAAGGACATGAGCAGAATTGAGGAGCTGAAGAAGCAGCTCAGCAAGTCGTTTGCCATGAAAGACTTGGGTCCAGTGAAACAGATTCTTGGTATAAGAATTGAGAGAGAGAGCTGAGAGATTGATTCACTTGTCTCAGGAGAAGTACATTGAGAAAGTACTTAAAAGGTTTCACATGGACAAATCTAAAGTGGTGAGCACTCCTTGCTTCACACATTAGATTGAGCAGTAAACAGAGTCCAAAGACATATGCAGAGAAGGAAGATATGGCAAGAGTTCCATATGCTTCTGCAGTGGGTAGTTTGATGTATGCCATGGTCTGTACAAGACCGGATTTAGCTTTCGCCGTTGGTGTAGTAAGCCGGTTCAATTCCAATCCTGGAAGAGAACATTGGAATGCTGTGAAGTGGATTTTGAGATATCTTCGAGGGACTTCTGGTTTGAAGCTTACCTTTGGAGGTAATGAACCATTGATTGTTAGCTATACTGATGCTGACATGTCTGGAGATGTTGACTCCAGGAAATCTACTTCGGGTTATTTGATAACGTTTGCGGGCGGAGCTGTTTCATGGCAGTCAAGGTTGCAAAAGTGTGTTGCACTTTCTACCACTGAAGCTGAGTTCATAGCTGCAACTGAAGCTCTTAAGGAGTTGTTGTGGACAAAGAACTTCTGTGAGGATATTGGTTTCAAGCAGGATAAGTATGTGTTGCTTTGTGACAGTCAAAGCGCAATCTGTCTCGGAAAGAACTCTACATTTCATTCGCGTTCGAAGCACATTGATAGGAGGTATCATTGGATACGTGATGTGATTGCTTCTAAGGAAGTGGGACTTGAAAAAGTTCATACGAATGATAATGGAGCTGATATGATGACGAAGTCATTGCCGAGGGAAAAGCTTGAGGTTTGCCGTGAGATAGCCGGGATGGCTGTTTCCTCCAACTAGTCGGAGGGGGAGTTTGTTGGTGTTCCTCCTAGTGTGAGGAAACCATGGGTTTGGTTGAGATGAAACCAAATCAGAAGTCTTGTGTGAAAATCAGAAGTCTTGTGTTGATTCTGAAGTCTTGTGTAGAAATTGAAGTCTGTGAAGAATTCTCAAGTCTTGTGTAGAATTCTCAAGTCTTGTGTTGAAGGTTTTTATAAGGGTTTTTAGGTTCTTTTCTAAGACCTATATAAGCCTTGTGACCTGTTTTTTATGAGACAGACACACACATAGACACATTACACTAAAAGAGAGAGAGAAAGAAGAAGAGAGGAAAGAAAGAGAGAAGAAAGGGTTTTCGTCTGGTTTCTTCAGGGCTGTGTTCGAGGGCTCGAAAGTGGTCCGATCTGGCTGATATTTTTTGGGAAGCTTCGTGACTCAGTGGGTTTGAGATTCAACGGTGGGATTGTCGTTTCAACGGTTGGTTTCTCGTGAATCGGGGTTTTAGTGAAGCTGGTCGCTACAGTTCTTCAGCAGTTGCAGTCTTGAGTGTTTGAGAAATCCAACGGTGAGTTCTTCTCTGATTGAGCTGAAATTTGGCAGAGGTGTTGTTGACTTGTTCATCTTGTATTTGTACGGTGGGATTGTTCTTTGGTTGCCGGAATCCTAGTGAGCTGAGGTCGTTTGTATCTGCTAGTTTTGTAAGCTTGTATTGCTCTCTTGTTGAGCTCTCTTGTTGAGCTCTCTTGTTGTTGGAGATTGCTCTCTTTGAGCCTTAGTCTCTGGGGCTGTTCTGTAGGAACAGGGAGGACGTGGTTGTAACACTCAAACATTTGATATAGTGGATTTTGAGTGGACTACGGTCCCGTGGTTTTTCCTTCTCACATCGAGGAGGTTTTCCACGTAAAAAGATTGTGTCTCATTTCGTTTTCTGCTTAGATCATTTCTGTGTCATAGTTCAAGTTCAAGTCTTTTCCTCATAGGCTCACACAAGTGCGGGGAACTTTATTCCGCTGCGCATTTGCGTGTTTCGTGTTTTCCCCAATACAACTTTCCTCCAGTGTTGAACACTAAAAGGAGTCTCGGTGTCGACAGTGACTTCGTCGGGAACAATTGGTTGAAGTACGAACGGCGAGATATCGAAGACCAGAGCTTCGATACGCAACGAGATTGAGCTATAGACTTCAACGGCAATCTCAACAAGATATTGATGACTAAATCAACGGGAATCGGATCAGATGTTGAAGGTACCTTATCGTCGGAGACCAGCTGTGCCTGTTCTCGTTTTGCCATGGCGTTAGACAAAACCCTAATATTTTTGCCGTCCTTTCGTGTTCTCGTGGTCTCCTATATTTTACTTACTATTCATCACCACACTCATAAGTTGGGCTTTGTTTGGGCCCAATTCTTACTAGATAGTAGATACTACGGCTGAACATTAAACCCTTCCAAAACCGAGTCACTGAATCCAAACCAAACGATATTCTATACCGTGTATACACAAACCCCAATTGGCGAGAGTTCTTCTCTGTTACAAAGGTTTAGTTAAAGCGAAAATTTTCAGAGGAGGAGCCGTTGGAATTGTCTTTGCCGATTTTCTCTCGCCAAATAGAATGAATTATCGCTTGAAACATATATCTCAAAAGAATTGGTGAGTTTATCTTGGGTTTCATCAACAATGGGCTCATGAATGCTTTCCCAACTGGTTTTTGAACTTGTTGGCAAAGAGCTTTTTGACAAGACCTGCCCATAATTCTTCTGAATACTTACACGCTAATAGCTAGTGATTGCGAGTTTCAACTGGTTCTTGGCAGAAAAAACACCGGCTGAGGAGGCTCACGTGTTTTATGCCTTGGTCCGAGCACATGTTGATAGTGTGTCATGTATTGCAAGCCATGTAATGAATGTGTATCTAGGCCTGGAGTATGAAAACCATATGCTAAACGGTAAAGAGTTTCTAAACAAACAAAAATAATAGTATTTTAGTTTGTTTAAACAATTTAGGTACTAATTAATGTGAAAACTGGTTCCTGTGTATCTCACAAGTAACAAGAACTTCTCTTTACCTTCTCTCCCATTCTTTTTAATAATGAGATACTTTTCAAAAACCTGAAAATAAAGATGCTCTTACAATTCCTGAATCAATGCTTTTGTATATCAAATTATCATTCTTGATTTCCATTTGAGATGAGCAAATTGGATGATCTGACATTTTTACTCAGAACATAGTGCAACCAGTGCTCTTAAAAATAGCTAATTCTTTAACCAAAAACACAAAAAAGATTTGTTTGAATCTTTATCCTCGACAAGGTTGAGGTAACATGGACCAAATACACGAAACCAAGGAATCTGGTCGAACAAGTTTATTTATTCAAAAACAGAGTCTCACGGTAACATCATCAAGTTCATGTAATTTTGATTTTAATTTATATCTGGAAGAACTAAACACTTACATAAGCTTCAAATCCTCAACATAGTTTGCAAATGTGTACGCTGCAAAATGCCTAAGGTCTTTCAATATTGGAACCTCAATTGTTACTCTTCTCATACTTTTCTTCTCGATATTGTAGTAAAAGATGCTGAAAGGGTTTTCTGTATACATTTGGTACAACACAATTTCTCCATCACCAACCATTCCAGCAGGGCGTACATAGTTGCCTCCGTTGAGCCACGGATGAGGCAATTTGTAAATTTGCTTGGACCATTCATGTTTCTTGGCATCCTCCAGAACCCATAGCTCAAATTCCATATGGGTAACATGAGAAAAATTAACACCTAATTTGCCATTGTAGTTTATCAGAACCAAATATCTATGTATTGGCAATCCCAACTCTTCATCAACGTTGATGAAACTGAATGTCTCAGACCTAACATCAAAGCAAACTATCATATGTTTTGTGCTAATGACAAATGCTGGATAATACAAAACCCCGTTGATGCATATCCCATTCTCGCAAATCCCGTTCTCATCTAGAGGATAATGAACAATGCAGCATTGGATCTCCCTCCATACGAGATCTCCATCTCCGGACCCTAATGTCAGAACATGATACAGAACATGATACTTTGCATACAATGGTGTTTTGTTTTCTGGGCTGCCAGAAAACCTGGTGATACGCAATACTTTAAACAGCTTATCGATTGGATCATATCCAAAACAATAGTCTGCTTTGCCTTTCGCCCACTCTTTCAAATGAACACCTTCGATCGTCACTTTTGGTGTAATAACAGACTCTCCCGTGATGGGATTAGAAATCACAGCCCATGAGCAATTCTTACCAGTGTGGTGGCTACAGACAAGACCACGAACAGGTCGGCACAACTGATGCAAACTGGATCCGAGATTCACGTCGTGACGAGTGGCTACGATGGAGGAATTGTGATCCGGATTTTCAGGTTGTGGTGATGAGTAGATGAACAAGTTTGATCCAAATCTGAAGGCGAAAAGGATCCTGGGCGTATCCGGAGATCTGATCGGGAACAGCTGTTTGTAATTCGGACGGCGAGCTATCGACGACCAGAGCTTCGATACGCAGCGACATTGAGCTATGGATTTCAATGGCAATCTGGACAAGATGTTGATGATCACATCAACGGGAATTGGATCAGAGAAATGGGATTCTGCTTCAGTGGTTGAAGGTCGGTTATTGGATACGATCAACTGTTTTCGTTTTGACATTGGCGGTTGGTGTAACCCTAAGACTTCGGCGGCTCCATTTCTATTTGTCTTTTGTACGCTCCAACCATACTCCATAACATGGGCTTTTTGGGCCCAATACCTATAAAAGAATCGAATCATAACATTTCCAAAATCAAATCAAACCGAATGGTCTGATACTGTACACACTAACTAATTTCTTAGAAATCTTTTCCCGAATGGTACGGTTCAGCAGCTGAACAAATAAACCAATCAATATGATTAAATCGGGAAAAAAATCGATTTTATACTTTAACAAAAAAATCGTAAACTTATTCATTAGCCAAAATAAATTTTATTTTTTGTTGATTTAGTGTTTTAATCCCTAACTTTTCCTAACCATACCATTTTAATTATGATGGTAACCAACTATAATTGTTTGACTAATTTTAAAGCTAAAATAAAAATAAAATAATTGGATTTTTTCTCAAAATAAAAAATTAAAATTTTTAGTATTTCTCAAAATAAATGAATTTTAACTATTTTATATCTTTTTGCTTATTTTATGTAATCACTGGTTTAACATCAATATAAATAAAAATATATATAATATTTCGCTTTGTTATATAATGGAATAAGTAACTAATACAAGTGATTAATTAATTTAATACTTTTTTTCTTAAAATATTTAAATGGATAGATTGATATCTTGAATTAATAACTTTATAGGTGATAATAAATATTGACTAATTATTATTTTCTCCGTCTAATTATTTTGATACTAATTAATTTTGAAAAAATTAAAAGATAAAGTTAGTTTGGTACTAATTTATTGTTTTATTAATAAAATCACTCTTATTTTAATTTTATTCCTGACTAATTTTTGATGTCTATTTTACTATCAAATCATTTGTTAGTAAAAACTTTAGTTATCATTATAATAATTTTGACAAAAAGAAAATTCACAAAATTTACGATTTTGGCACATAATAGATTTGATACACTAATGTCACATGAAGCAACTGACTTAATTTTATATAGATTTATTTCTTTAAAGCCACATATTTACATAAATTTGACAAAATTATTAGTTTTTATGAATTTGTTTCCTTTTGGCCATAAATTTTGTTAATTTCAAGAGATTTACTAAGTTTGTTATAGATTTGTTTCCATTTGACCACTGATTTAGTTAATTTCGAATGACTTAATAAATTTGTCACAAATTTATATCTTTTGACCATATATATTTACTTAATAAGTTTACTTACATGTTTTTCACTTTGGTCATAGATTAGTTATCTTTTACAAAATTTATTTTCTTTTGGCCATAAATTTAGGTGTTGAATATTTGCAGATTTTGAAACAGATTTTGGCTTTTGATTTTACAAAAACCACTTTATTAACCATTCAAGATTTTGGAAAAAATGATTCTCTAAAATTTAGGAAAACTAGTTTTTAACAGTTTTTATCATTTTATACATAAAAACCAAAAACCACAATTTATGGGTTTTGAAATGGTTACCGTAAGTTTTTTCCTTTTTTTAATTTTTATGCAAATATTGTTACTTATTATTAATTAATGATTAACTTAATGCTATTTTCTGTATATAAAGAAAAGTTCATACTAAATAGTAAGTATTTCTTAAGAAAATTTAAAAATCTCATTTCTACAATTTAATATAATATACTTGTTACTTTAAAATGTATATAAACTAAAATCTATAAAAACAAAAATTTACTTATAAATTTGTGAGAGTAAGTATTTTTATAATAAGATTATGACCTTGAAAAAAAATATTATATATTTATTTTTTGGGCAACTTTAGCTTAACTTTTTTTTTTTTTTTGATATTTATGTATTACTTAAATTTATATATTTAAACTAATTTTGAAGTTAAAATAATTGAATTTAAATAATAAGCATTTGAAATATGTTTTAGGTACTTTTTTTTTATAAAGTTCTTTTACTAGTGACATATTGCTTTATTAATGATGCTATTTAAAAAAAAAAATATATATATATATAGACAAAAACCAAAATCTAAAAAAAATACCATTCAGGTTTCTTAAAAAACTAAAATCTACAGCAAAATCAAAAACCAAAAATTAAAAAACCAAAATCTAGAAACCAAAAACCAAAAGCCAAAAATCAAAATCTAAAATCTAAAAACTAGTTAAACATTCATGGCCTTAGTTAATTTCTACAGATTTAGTGCGGTTTTATAGATTTGTTTACTTTTATCACAAATTTATATGTTTTTCTTGGCCACTGATTTGTTTTCTTGTGTAAGCATGAAAAGTTATATTATTATAACAAAAATATAAAAATAACTCAATCAACATAAATAATGAAAAAATAAATAATAAGTAAAAACAAATAATTTTATGATATATTAATATATATATATATATTAATGTGATATAGTTGGTAAATATATATATGAATATATTAATTTAGAGTTTTTTATATTAATTTAGAGTTTAATGATAATTTCTTTTTTTTCCGCAAAAAAAAACTTTTAGTTTTCTAGCCACTATCGCTTGCAACCCAAACACTAGCTGGAATAAGATTTTTGGAGCTTTTGACTTTCAGCGTTTTAAAATGGTTTGAAACGGTTTAAAGCGTTTTGTATGATTGGTATCAACCGCTGTCAACCGCTACTAACCGCAAATGCAGCGTTTGCGACTCATAGCGGAAAAACCAATGAAGCTCTAAACCCTTCGTCGACCTATCCCAATTGTGATTACAGTTTTGATGAAATTGACCGTATTTAAAAAAACCATTTATTAAATTCAAAATTTAAATTAGTTCATGTGTTTTTACTGGCATAGTTCAATAGATCGTGTGTGTATAAATATGTAATATTTAGGTCATAGCAAAATAAAATGTAAGAACACAATAAAAAGAAAAAAAATACAAAAATACATCATGTGGTTAAAGTTATGACTGGATGAACTTAACATTTACATAAGCTTCACATCCTCTACATAGTTTGCAAATGAGTAAGCTGCAAAATGATTAAACTTTTGCAATACTGGAACTTCAAGTGTTACTCTTCTGATAATGTGCTTCTCAAGATTGTAGTAAAAGATGCGGAAAGGATTTTGTTTATACATTTGGTATAACAATATTTCTCCATCACCAACCATTCCAGCAGGGCGTACAAAGTTCTCTCCGTTCAGCCATGGATAGGGCAATTTGTAGAAACGCTTCGACCATTTATGTTTATTGGCATCCTCCAAAACCCACAACTGAAAACGACAATAGGTAACATCGGAGAAATTAACACCTAATTTACCATTGTAGTTGATCAGAACCAAATATCTATGGATCGCCAGTCCCAACTCTTTACCAACGCTGATAAAACTGAATTTTTCGGACCTAACATCAAAGCAAACTATCATATGTTTTCTGCTGTTGACAAATGCTGGATAAAACAAAACACCATTGATGCATATCCCATTCTCACATATCCCATTTTCATCCAGAGGATAATGAAGTGTGCAGCATTGGATCTCCCTCCACGAGAGATTTCCATCTCCCGACCCTAATGTCAGAACATGGTACTTAGTGTACAATTTTCCTGGGCTCTCACACAACCTGGTGATACGCAACACTTTAAACAGTTTATCGATTGGATCATATCCAAAACAATAGTCTGCTTTGCCTTTCGCCCACTCTTTCAAGTGAACACCATCGATGGTTACTTTTGGTGTAATTACAGACTCTCCCGTGATGGGATTAGAAATCACAGCCCATGAGCAATTCTTACCAATATGTTGGCTACAGACAAGCCCACGAACTGGTCGGCATAACTGATGCAAATCTGAGCCGAGATTCATGTTGTGACGAGTGGCTACAAGGGACGAGTTACGATCCGGATTTTGAGGTTGAGGTGAAGAGTAGAAGAACAAGTTTGATCCAACTTTGAAGGCGAAAAGGATCCTCGGTGTATCCGGAGATCTGATCGGGAACAGCTGTTTGTAATTCGGACGGCGAGCTATGGACGACCAGAGCTTCGATACGCAGCGACATTGAGCTATGGATTTCAATGGCAATCTAGACAAGATGTTGATGATCACATCAACTGGAATCGGATCAGAGAAATGGGATTCTTCTACAGTGGTTGAAGATCGTTTATTGGATCCGGATACGTTATCGTCGGAGATCGTTGACCAAATCAACTGTTTTCGTTTTGCCATTGGCGGTTGGTGTAACCGAAGACTTCGGCGTCTCCATTTCTTACTTTTGTTACGCTTCAACCATACTCCTTAAGTTGGGCTTTGTTTGGGCCTAACTCCAGGACTGTCAGATGGGCTGTTCCACGTTCATATGTACATCTCTAATATTGGGACCAAGGTAACCAAGAGTAACCCTCTCAAATCTCACATGACCTTGACAACATGATCTACCGATTTTGCCCTTAATAAAAAGAAGAAAAGAAAACAAATCTGTACCATTCGATCAAACCAACATCTAACGGCTCACGTTTATTCGAAATCCCCTCTCCACATGAACTGACGATTTTGCCCTTAATGAAAAAAAGAAGAGAAAAAAATCTGAACCATCCGATGAAAAGAAGATCTAACGGCCCACGTTTAAGCACGCCTTCTCCTGACCCCACACCCACACATTAAACCCTCTCTCTCTTCCCTCTCATGTCACGTAAATCAAACCTCATTACTTTCCCCAACCACACCAAATCACACCATTAATTCATTTCTTCTTCTTCCTTGTTCTTTGTTTTTTTCCTTTCTTTCTCCTCTCCAGATTCCAGATCCGCGAATTGAAGTCAGCGTTGGAGAGATAAAAGTTTGTTCTTTTTCCTTCTTCTTATGCTCTCTCTCTCTCTCTCTATCTCTCTCTCTCTCTCTCTTCCTCTCTTCCTCTTTTAAATTACCCACGGGTATATATACATATTAAAGTTGTTTTCGAAGTCTAATATGGTGTTATAACGAGAATTTGTAGATTCTATAGGCTGAATCGTCAGATTATAATAGAGCAGAGAAGTATAACTGGTACAACTCGTTTCATTGGTCCAACTAGTATAACTAGTAGGATTAATAAACTAAGCAAAATGAGTATAATTGGTCTGACGAGTACAACTGGAACAACTCGTGTCCTTGGTCTGATTGGCATAAATGATATAACTAGTACGGTTGATAAAATGAGCAAAATGAGTATATCTGGCCTGACTACTACAACTGGTACTACTCTTGTCATTGGTCTGATTAGCATAACCGGTATAACTAATACGATTAATAAAATTAGCAAAACGAGTATATCTGGTCTGACTAGTACAACTGGTAAAACTTCGGCCATCATAAAGGTTGCAGAAACATCAGAACATGAGCTTAATATACCTCGATTTTGCTCAAAGTACTATTGGATGGAGCAGTGGGCATTAGCGTATTGCAGAACGATTTATCTGGTACCTTATCATTCTACTTGGGATGTTCCGGAGGAAATACAATCTCGACGTGTCTTACCAAAGCCTTACAATAAAAAGAAAAGAATGATACAAGTGACTCGTCACCTAGGGGTTGGAGAACCTCGAAGGAGGAGAAGGAAGACTCGCATGCCATTTCAGAGTTGGTTTGGTTTGTATTCTACTTTATATTTGTGTAAGCTTTGTATGACTGAATGTTACACTAGGAATGTAAGCATGCATGTTATTTCTATCAGATATGGCTAGGTACAACTAGTACAACTCTATATTCCGTTTCGAATATGTCTAGTACAACTGGTATGATTGGTACAACTGGTCGAACTAGTATAACTGGTATTATGCATACAAGTAGTATAACTGGTACAACATTATTGTAGTTGAACTGTAATAAATTTATGAAAATGCATTTGTAAATTCATTTATAATACAGTTCTCATATTAAATAGGCCAACAAAACACTGAAAACACATTTCCACCACTATATTAGTGATTTAAATGCAAATTTCATTATTTGGGTTGATAAAGATGATATCATTCCATCATCTACCTTATACTTCTAATGTTACTTTCACAATCTTAGACACAATAACATAGAATTTTACAACCAAATTATTTTTTACACATTTGATTGTATAGGAATATGTAATATGTAGTTTATATACTTAATTTCAAAAGTACAACTAAGTAAATTTCATTTACAGTATGGTACTACTAGTTACAAGTTATTATGACGAAAGTACAACTCTTTACAAAAAAAAAAACAAATGGTATAACTGCATCATTGGTACAACTCTTCACAATTTTTTTTTTACACGGGATTCAATTTGTAAGCACATTTTTCATGAGTTTTTTAATCCTTTTGGTGCACAAATTTAGTATTAAAATTTCCTATATTAATATTAATAGTACTAGGTGTACTATTGGACGTAATAATACTAGTTGCACTAGTTTTACTAGCTATACTAGTTATACTACTGCGATAATAATTATATAAAATCATATTAAGTCTGAAAATAATTAGATTAATAATTAAGTCAAAATACTTAAATTCATAACAAGTCATAAAAAAAAAAACGAACAAAATAAGTTTTCATTTTCGAACATATGGAGACTGCAATAGATGTGAAGGCTTTAACACTCTCTTAGGCCTTGGAGTTTTTGGAGTTCTTGAATCTCTCTTACAGCTTTGGGTCAACCTCCTAGCTCTATGAACTTTCTCCATGGACTTGCGAATTTGCTGGAGGCGGCGTTGGACGTGGGAGCGAGACCTTTCCAAGCACACGAGTAGTGCTTAGCCATGTCATATGCCAATATGCTTCATCTTCCTTAATCCTTTGTACACGTCAAAAACTTCCTTTTTCTTACCATAGCTACAAAAAGCTTCTTCAATATCTGAATTCTCTTTCTCTCTCTCAAACGGATTATGATGAATCGACGCTACGATAAGCCACGGCCATTGGCGGTTTCTTCCAAGGGGACTCAAACCAGTCCAACGCTGTCGACCACACAGCTCCCAATACTCCCGGAACTCACGACAGGATTCAAACCAGTCCAACGCTGTCGACGGCTCGGTCGCACGAACCGGATGATAATAAGCTCAGTTACAAGATCTTCTCGATTCTCGAGAGCAGGTTTCTCTTCGGTTACGAAGACGACGAGGATCAGGAGGAGGAGGAGGAGGCGGAGCAGGAGCGACGATCAAACGGGTCATGAGATCCAGATCCGGATCCTCGTCATCTTCGGTAACCGTCGCGACGGCGTAGCTCGAGAAAGCCATGAAAGCGTCATTCGCCGATCTGACGCTCAAAGACACGCTGAAACCGATCCTCATCTCTTGCTACGATCTCTCCAGCACGGCGCCGTTTCTTTTTTAACGCGCCGACGTGCTCGAGAGCGACAGCTTCGATTTTCGTCTCTGGGATATCTGCTGCGCCACGTGGGCAGAGCCAGGGACGTTTGATCCGGTTCGCACGTCCTCCATCGACGGGAAAACGAGGTGCATTGCGGTTGGAGGTGGACTCGCGATGAGCAATCCGACGGCGGCGGCGATAACGCACGTGTTCCATAACAAACAGGAGTTTCCGGCGGTTAAGGGAGTGGAGGATCTGTTGGTGTTGTCGCTTGGGACTGGTCAGCTTTTTGAAGTGAACTACGACTACGAGCAAGTCAAAAATTGAGGGTTTCACTGAGTTAGAGTTTCAGGGATCGGGGATTGAAGAAGAGAGAAGAGATTGTTTGATTTGGATTGTGATTTTTAGGTGTGAAAACGATGAGTTTTAGTTGAGTTAAATGAAGGGTATAAATGACTTTTTATTTATATCTACACTTAAAAAAAAGAAAAACACAAGGCAAAAAAGAGGAAGTCATATGAGAATTGTGTCTTGTACGGAAGGTCAGGAGAGAATTTGATCCCTAATATTGACCATTTTGAATTTTGATTACGGACATTATACCCATCAAAAACCATGCCAGAGTCCATATATGAGAATATAACAAATTGTTTTATCTTTTTGTCAACCGAACAAATTATTTAAAAGATAAAGAAAACTTTAAAAAAAATCTAATCATTTTTCTTCCAAACCGCAAATTTCAGTTTTTTGCCAAAAAAAAAAAAATTTATTTTTTCTATCAAAACTCCTAAATTTTATTTAACCACAAAAATTACAAAATCTCGACTTTTTTTTTACAAAACCGCAAAATCACTCTCCTCCTTTATAATCACAAGAAAAAAAACTTTCTTCGTCAAAACCATATAATATAGTTTTCTGTCAAAACCAGAAAATCTCATTTTTCTAACGAAACCAAAATCTTGTTTTTCTCCGAAAGCCACAAAATCTTGTTTTCGGCCAACCAAAAAAAATCTATTTTTCTCACAAAAATCTGCAAATTTGTTTTTTCCACCAAAATTATAAAAAAAAATTTAAAAATATCTTCTAAAATTGCAAAATATCATTTTTCTGCAAAACTACAAAAAAAAAAAAAAATTTGTCATATAAGATTTATAAAAATGTTCCAAAACTCACCAAAAGGTCATATTTTCTCTTTGAAATATATCTTCCAACATACATCCAAATCCTTTGCAGCCAGAAGACAAAAGGTTTGAAGCGGACAAACTTTAGGCAGTCATATCCATGCACCTTCAACATAAAACAACTAATTTTGGTGTTTATTTCAAACTAGAACTCTTATATGGTCGTCAATTAAACACGTCCATTGTGGTATTTGACGCATTAACATGGACAATAGGAAAAAAGTTATTTATTGTCGATGTAATAATTTTTATAATTTTTAAAATAATAATAGAATTAGTTTTTGTAGTATTTGAAGTAAAATGTGAACAATAGGAAAAAAGTTTATTTATTGTCAGAGTAGTCGATGTAGTAATTTTAATAATATCTCATATAATAATAGAATTAGTCTTTAGAAAAAAGTTATTGTAATAGAATGAGAATCTATTAATATATAAAAAAAGAAAGCGTACAAAATTACTCATTTCGGGATATTAATTTAATTTGAAAGGATAGTAGTATTACTATTGAAACAGAATTAAAACTAGTCTCATTTGGAGCCAATAAAGTCAAAGCTATTTTTGCAGCAGCACATTGAACAGCATTAAGTGTCAGACAGAGTTTCTCCTGCCGGAAAGTCTGTCCAAAATTTTTCACCATACATCGAAATTTCGGAACATGATCGAGCTCTTCTCGAGTATTTGTGTAGACCGGTGGATTCATTGATTGCTTCAGGGCATATGACTGCAGTTGGCTCTTGTATATGTGCTCTATCTCTATCTATAATCCATGTATCAATAGGTGCTTAGGGTCAATTATGTGCTGAACCAAAAGACATCAGACATTTATTGTACATTAGTAAATGCAGTTGGAAAATTGGAGGAAATCACCATATTGTGTCTAGTGATGGTCAAATTTTTTTCATTCACTTCACTTACTTTTCAAATGCCCAAACTCGTTTAATTATCATTTATTTCATTTAATATTAGAGTAGATGTAATAATGAATTCAAAATATTTAGTTATTATTTTTTATAGTCTTTAATAATTTTTGATTTATTACACAAAAAAAAACTAAAGCTAGTAATAAATTAATATAGCAAGTTATAAGACAAGCATACTGACGAATTTAATTATTTGAATTGAGTAAACATTGTGTATAAGACTACAAATATGCTAACTTATCGTATAGGCACTGCCTCCAATTGGATAACTTTGGCGAGTATATACACCAACAAAAAAACCAAAGTTATTCAAAACCTTGTTGTTCGAGAGAATGAAGTTTGATCTAATAATGCAACAATCTCAGCAAGGCTCGCTACCATCTGCTAATTTGACTCAGGAAGAGCATCACCAAATGCACACTGACACTAAATTAAATGTATATTATTAAAAGTTTGACACTAATTTTTTATAATATTCATTGGATTTTTTCTCTTTTTAAGGAAGCTCCTTCTAAGAAAGATCGTCGTATAGGTTTAACAATTTTGTTCAACGTGAAGCCTTTCCAAATTCATCGATCAACCTATCATACAGATTATACACTTTTTAAATAGATCAAACAACTTAAAACAGAGAATGCATATTATCACTGAACGGTTTTTTCATTGCAGGGATATTCACAATCAAATTCCTGGATTTTCTGATCCAAAGTTTTTTTATTTTTGTTGCATTGAACAAATTCAATGAATTGTGTTTTTTTTTGTTTGTCGTCAATGAATTGTGTTTTATGCTTTATTTTTAACTTCTTTTTATTTATTAAATATCATAATTTTTAATCTATTAAATCAATAACAGTAAAAAATGAAAACAAATATTTTTTTGGAAACCCGTTATATATAATATTGAAATAATCTATCAGAAAATTGTTAGAAATATTTAGTCAGAATTTCACTTGAAATAAACCGTCAGAATTTCGTTAGAAATTCGCTTGAACTAATCTGTTGGAAAGAATTCATTGCACATAATTTGTTGGAAGTTCGTTAGTAATTTCCATCGATTTTCTGAATGTTTTGATTTTCCAACTATCTTCAAACAACGGATAATTTTCAGTAGAATTTGTTGGAAAATCCCTTTTAAATGGATTTCTGACGGCTTTATTCATTTGAAGAAAGCTTGTTTTTCTGTAGTGAAGCTTCGTCGTTAAAGACCATGTCAATTGTTCTTCACACTTTCAGTAACGCATCAACATTTTGGGATATCATTTGGAAAATCTATATGCGTTCTGTCACAAAGTTTCACATCCTCCAAAAACAGAAAATTAGTAACTTCAGAAAACCTTAAAAGACACTGCACAAATAAAAGAAAAAACACGAAAGACAAAGATAGATCATGTGATTAAGTTCTGTGTCGAAGACCTAAACAAGTACATAAGCTTCATTGCATCTACATAGTTTGGAAATGTGTAAGCTGCAATACTATTAGACTTTTCAAATACTATGGAACCTCAAGTGTTACTCTTTTGAGAATTTTCTTTCGTTCTGGAGATTATTGTAAAGGATGCAGAAAGGACTTTATACGTAGAGATTTACGTAGAGATTGGGTAAACAAAATTTCTCCACAAATATCATTCTAGTGGAGCGTACAAAGCCCACAGTGTTTAGCCATAGATAGGGTAATTTGTAGATTTGCTTGGACCATTTATTTTTTCTTGGCATCTTCCCAACACAACTCAAAATGTCTATGTCATATGACAATAACTACTGAACTTTTCAGACCTAACATCAAAGCAAACTATCATATGCTTTTTGTTATTGATCATTGTTGGATAAACAAAGCACCATTGATGCATATCCCATTAGATTGGATCTTCCTCCAATGAGAGTTTTCCATCTCCAGCCCCTAAGGTCAGAACATGGTACAATATAGCTTACAATGGTGTTTCGTTTTTTTGGGTTCCCATACAACCTGGTGATACGCAATACCTTGAAGTGTTTCCAAAAGAATATTCTGCTTTTCCTGTTGCCATCTCTTTTAACTGAACCCCTACTACGGTCGCTTCGGGTGTGGTTACAGACTCTCCCGTGATGGGATTAGAAATCACGGCCCAGGAGCAATTCTTGACAAGATATTAATGACCACATCAACAGGTACTGGATCAGTATAATATGTTTCTTCTCCAGAGGTTGAAGATCGTTTATTAGATACGTTATCGTCGGAGACTTGCCATTGTTTTCGTCTTGCCATGGCCGTTGATTTAACCCTAAAATTTTAACGAATCTTATTATTAATCTCAAAAGGAATATAATTTTTCATATAAGAGTATTTTAATTTGCAGTTCAACATTTGTGAAACCTTGTTGCTTTTGGGTTGAAAATTATAATTTTACTGAATTAAAAGATCTTATCAAAAGAAAGCAACAACAAGGATTCTGGACCATTAGTTTCTCCCCACATGATAGAGAACACATTATTTTGACTGATGAAATAAAAAGACAAGAAATATCAAATCAAAGGTTTATCACTGAAAATAATTTGTCAAAACAAAGTAAACATAACATTGCTGACATTGGCGTCTGCCTCAACGGAGATGCATGCTTTAGAACTGGTTGTCCTCCTCCATCCAAGGAAAACCTGTTTGCTCACCGAGTTTCAACATTTCTTCAACGAATCCTTCTTGCTCATTTTGGCTTTGATCCATGTTGTAAAATTCATCCTGAGACATATAATCGAATAACATATATTGTTGATGATATTTTGGTTAGGGTTTAAAATATATGAATGTTGATATCACAAGCATTAACCTGATTCATAACCGGGACATATACTTCTTGGTCGCTACTTGCAACAGAAGTATCATGCGCTAGAGTCTGGTCTGAAGAGATAACGAGCTGCATCTCGCTGGTTACTTGTGGAGAGTTGGAGGTTGGAACATCAACATGATTGCTTACAAGAGAATTAACATGTTCTTGTCCTGGATTTGAAGAAGTAAAATTCGTTGGTTAGTTGAAAAGAGTTAAAGATTGGGGTGTTCATAAAGGAAGACGAACCTGCTTGATCAGCCATGCTCGTTGAGGAAGATTCACCGATTTCGAAATGAGGAGTGTTTAAGGTTTTGTTTTTGTATTGAGTGAGTTTCTTGACATATTGATCAATGAAACTACACAATTCAGGATTATCATCATCGTTCATACTCAGATCTCTCATGTTCCCACTAAGACACCCGAACATGAGCTCATTCAAGTAACCCTCCTTGTTTTCTTCTGCTAATTGTTGCCTCTTGTTCCTGACTTTTGTGATTTCCTGATTGATAAACTCTTCATGGGTCACCGATTTAAATGACCTTTCCGTCTCTGTCAACGTCACAAACTTCTCTATTACTTCTTTCGCCCCTGAATGTGATGGCCATACCTCTGGAGTTGAGTCGAATCCGTTGTAGATGATCGCACACGCATCGACACCGCAAATAAGCTTGAGATCCTCAAGTTTCTTTATCAATACTTCATGCCTACTGCTGAAAGTTGCTTTTCTCACAATGTCATTGGAAATGTAAGCTAGTTCCAACTTCTTCCTCCCCATGGCAAATTTTTTTCTTTTTTTTCTCTTTCTATGGTTCTTTGTATTATGTTTTGTTTATGGTAAAACAAATGTTTATATAGAAGTGAAAGGGGCCACATGATACGTTGTCCCTTTGCTGTCTAACTTTACAAGAAATGTTAAGTATTGAATTAATGAAAATATTTTATTAATTATATTAATTAGCTAATGCTTACTCATGCTCCAAACTAGCTAGTTATTGATTGGTGACAAGTCAACAAGTGTTATTTGTGTTTATCTTCACATTATAAGGCTATGTACATTATCTGTCAAAATGCCACTTTCCAAATGTGATTTAAAATTATCTTTTGTGGTTTTTGGGGTTTTCATTCTTTCTTTTTGTGAATAATTATAATATTTTTGGGGTTAAAATACAATCAAATTAAAATAATAGGTTGAGCCTATTTTATTATGTGTTTTTCTCTCTCTTAGGACTCTCCTTTGTCATAGAGTCTGTTGACTTTTGAGAAAAGTGAGACTTTTGACTGGGATTTTTTTTTCTCTTTTTGGTGGTAAGAGTATCGATTTAAACAATATTTTACCAAATTTTCATAAATCTTTCTGTTTCTGAGAGGTTTCTGAGACACGTTAACTTTTTTCTTGAGCACCACTAAAGCAAACAAGAGCTCTAATTTTGTGAAGCTTAGGGTTACAATCAGAGTTATTGGTTTGGTGGAGTGCAAGCAAAGGACGAATGAATTCAAGTATTGACAAATTGGTTATAGCTAGAAGAAGAGGTTGTTTCTTTCAACATGCCTAACCTTCTTGAATACTGTTCGAGCGAGAGGAATTTTTTTTTGGTATAACTGGTAGAGTTTTTTAATCCCGATGGTCAGAAGATGTTGGGTTTGATTATGGATATGCCACAAAAATGGTAGCTCTATGGTCGAGTACTGAAAGGTAAAGCTCTAACGAAAGAAAAGTTACAATAAACATTACAATTTGAAGATGATATGGTAGAGGTTCCACAAGAAAGGTGTTTATACGTTCAACGAATGGACCGTGGTATCTAAAATTTCTGCCAGTTTGAGGATTTAAAGGACATCTTTTCCATTAATTATTAGTTATTACACTGAGAAACAGATTATTATGCTGAGAGAAATTGTTGGACAAAGTGACGGATGTTCTTTGTGATCGAAATAGAGTATAAAGTAATCATTATGTTAGGTTTCGAGTTACATTTGATGTTACTATACTAGTACTGAAAAAAGTGGTTGTTATTTTTCCATATGGTCAAAAAACTATGGTATTGTACGTATGAGTTTGAATGCATTCAAAAGAGATGTTATACGTACGTGTCAATGGTTTACACATGAAAAAGATAGGTGCCCGTGGTTGATTCAACAAAGGAAGGATGTAACGGCACAGCGAAAACAGCAGATTTTAGAGGAAAATAGAGAAAAAAACTAAATCTTAAGGAATCAAACCCTTCATCCGAAGAACAAGTCGTTGTGGATCCTAAGACAGGTTGGCCAAGGGATGAACCAGAAGTTTTACAAGGCATGAGAAACTATATTATGGTAACGAATGGTGCAGAAAAGAAAACAAGAGAAGGTCAAGTACAATGTTGGATCAAAGATCTGGAGAATGACCTGATAACACAAAAGACTACAACTATTTGAACTTGTTCAGATCATATCACATGATTTAAACAAAGAAAAATATATTGTTTTCGGCTATGGAGAGATGCAATGCAAGCATGAAGAAATACTGATCCTTAAGAGAACAAAAAAGTTCAGCATCAGCCATTGATGTCAGGATAGGTATAAAAGAGACTGTCAGTGATATAAAACATCATCTCTGAGCAGGCAGCTACTATTTCTCCCGCTCTTTTTTGTCGGAGTGTTCTTTCTTACAATCTTGTTAAACGGCTTTTCAAGTTGGTCTCTTTGAGACTAGCTCATCCATGACAGGTTTGAAAAAAAAGAAAAATTGAAAAAAGAACCTCACACAAGTGTAAAAGAAGAGTGAAAAGTGAAGGGACATTTCCTAGGACTAAAGAGGTGGTACTAAAGTGGGGATGATATATCGAAAATTACCAAAGCATAAATAAGAGGATAAGACAGTGGATGATGAAAACAAGATAAACGAGCTCATCTCGAGAGATAATAACTCAGACAAAGCGTTAGGAGAAGACAATGTTCAAAAGTCCAAAATCTGTTGATGGTTTGATGGTTTCCCCAAAACCATCTAGTTGTTTAATGAGAGTCCCAGGGGCAGTTTTTAGGGAGTGCAAATGTCCAGAGCCATTTTTTGTTTTTTTTTGTATTTTTAGCTATACTTTTCAAAAATTAGGGCTCTTTTTGTAAGAAAAAATAAATGAAAAAGGGTTCCATTTCAGAAGTATAGTACAGGGACTGTCTTGTTCGAGCCGCCAAATGACGACACTCAACTAGACACTAAAAACTCTTGTGAACACGTGTTGAGGTTAGAAAGATCGTTGGGTTATGACCACAAGCATTTGTTGAACTTGAATCCAGTAAGTCTAAGCGGATTGCGGAAAATTACACTTAGAACTTATAAGACTTCAAACTAAGTTAGTTGAAGACAAAAGAGTGTAAGATTGATTCGAGTAAAGTAAACAAAAGGAGTAAGAAATTTGTTTTTATTTTTGCATCTCATGTTGTATTACTCATGCTGATTTCGATTGATTATATAATACAGAACCACATAAACAATTTTCCAATGCAAAATTCATGAACTCATCAAAAACAGAAGCGAAAACGACAAAGACACAGTCTTGACAAGAAAGCAACCAACACAATTAGCAGATGAAATCTATAGCTTAACTAAAAACAAATAAACTAAAGAAAAAAACATTTCTCTATACCGCATGAACCAAAGTTTATACATTACAAATGAGTAACGGTACTTGGATCAATACCGTTACACGAGTCTGTGAAGCGAAAAACATGCAACAAAGCTCGCTTTAGCTTCACAAACACTTACACTTAAACGACATAAATGTTAGCCAAAGAAACCGTCTCTTGTACACAAATTAAATGAATCATATAGATCCCAAGTTTAAGGATCTATGCAATTTACTCGGGTTTTCAGGGAAGCTAGTTCGATGTAATCTTGTCTGTCAAAAGAGATGGAACATCTTATCTTTTCACTTTTGTTGTCCCGTCATCGCCTTAAGCTTTTCCTCCAAAATGTCCTTCTCGAGACCGTACATTCTGTTCAAAGCATGCATGTTCTCAAGTGTCTCGCTCAACGTTCTACTGTCACTCCCGTCACATCTCAAATGCTGCATTGGACCATGTAGGAATCTGTTTACAATACCTCTGCTCAAGTCATCAACCGCTCTCGTCGTTTTCTTGTTGAGGTCATCTCCCATTTTGGACATGCACTTCTCGAGCTCAGCCATTCTGATTCTCTCTGCATAAGCTCTTAGTTTCTTGATCGTTGGAACCGTCTCCAGTGAATCCCTCCATGCTTCAAACTGGTTTGATTCCTCTGCGATTATGGTCTGAGCTTCCATCGCTTTCCTCAGCCTGTCTTCTTTATTGGCTGCAACTACTTCCTTGAGGTCGTCCACATTGTAAACCCGTGCGGTGTCTACTTCATTGACACAAGACCCGACATTTCTCGGAACAGAGATGTCAACGAACAGCCTCACTCCTCCAATCTCTGGACAAGCTGAAGGGAGTTTCTCTACGTGCTCCTTTAAGAAAAGTGGCGTCTCAGAGGCTGTGCTGGTAAACACAACATCCGCTTCTGCAGCAGAAGCTAGCATCTCATCAAGAGGTCGATACAAGATCTCAACGCCAGGGATCTCCTCACGGATTGCTGAAACTCTCTCTTCACTTCTATTGACCACAACCATTTTTGTGCAGCCCTTTGCTACCAAATGCTTTATCACAAGCTTCCCCATTTTCCCTGCACCGATGATCAACATCCTTGAGGATGCGTGTGAAGATTCCGGAAGCTTCATCAGAGCAAGTTCAACAGCAGCTGAGCTGACCGAAACAGCTCCAGCAGCGATGTTTGTCTCCGTTCTGACACGCTTCCCAACGGTTATGGCGTGTTTAAACAGCCCGCTGATGTTCCTCCCGAATCCATTCACTCCTTGACCAACTTTCACAACTTGTTTCACCTGCGCAAGGATCTGACCTTCTCCTAGGACAAGAGAGTCCAGACCAGCTGAAACTTCGAATATATGCTGCGTAGCGTCCTTGTTGTACAGAAGAAAACGGTGCTGGCAAATCTCCGAAACTGGAATTCCACTTGTCTGACATAAGAAACAGATTCTGTTAACAATTGCTACTGATTGCAACACAGCTAAGGTAAACACTTAATAGTATATGAACAGATTGAATAGAACAGATAATTTCTGTTTGTGTTAAGCTAACAAAGACCAAAACACTTGCATAACAGAGGCAAAACCAATCCAAAGTACCACAAGAAGAACAATAAGAGCTTAGGGGGGAGAAGGAAGCACCTTTGACATCCATTCAGTGACTTCTTTAACTCCACGGTGCTGAGACAGAGCTAAAACATATATCTCCATACGGTTACATGTACTAAGTACAGCAGCCTCTTCGATATGATTCAAACCGCACAATTCGCCAATAGCTCGTGGCCACTCAGCTTCTGGAATAGCAAGCTTCTCACGCATCTCAACAGGAGCTGTGTGAATACTAAGTCCAATCACCACAATGCTACTTCTCTCCTTTGTATATCCTGATAACCACAAAACAGAGTGAGAACAGCAAAATTAACGACAGAACCGGCTTCACTTCACTTTCAATGTCACTCACATCATTAAAAGGTTCAAACTTGATAAAGATTCAAACTTGACAAATAGCCATTTAAAAAGTACTCAACAAAAACCAATCACGAATTTCAGAAACAATCCATAAAATCAGAATTAGAGCAGAACCCAGAAACGAGATAAATCTTACTGTCGGCTGCAGAGTTCTTGAGTTGTTCCAGAGCAGACATGGTTGCTGCATTAGACGGAGAATCAGACGAAGAAAGCTCACAACGTGCTCTCTGGATCAGACCACGCCTGATTCTATTGTTCCTCGGAAGAACACGAGCACCAATGAGACCAAATGGCGTCTGCGAAGTAGACAAAGAGGAGGAGGAAGAAGAAGACAGATTATGGTGATTCAATAAAGTCTCAAGCTTTGGGCAACCAACGAAGGCACTTGAAACCGCCATAGAAACCCCAATCTCAATCTCGCTTTTCCCTCTCGTTGTCTACAAAAAACTCAGATCAGGAAATCGAGCAGAGAGACAGAGAGGGATGGGAGCGATGTGGAAGAAGGAGATCGTTGAGAATATGATTGAGGATTGAAAAAATCAAATGGAGAAGGTGAGTTTGGGTCGGGTCGGGTCAAACCGGTTTGGTACAAGTTTAGTTGAAATTTTTAAGGGGTTCTGATTGGATGAAAATCTTAAAAAGATGTGTGAGAAATTGGAATTGAAGAGATTGAGAGTTTTGAGATTTTGATGAAATTTGATTGGCGGGTGGAGAACACGTTTTATCCACACTCGTTGTTGATTTGGTGGCGTTTGCACTTCCACGGCAACTATTTTTTTTATCTTATTTGTTATTTTCTATTTGACTTGTGACTTATGAAAACTTTATTTATTTTAGTGAGGAAATATTGAAACATATATATATATATATGTGTGTGCATACAAACGATCCGGATATCTGAAAAGAATATGTAGATTTAGGAGAACCACGTGAAATTCTCTATGCACACTCGTTTCACTTTTTATAATCTAAAATCATGGCACATTATTAACTTAATTTATTATTTTTAAATTATTTATTTGATTTAATTTAACAAAATAATTATTTATATTATGTATTATAATTTGTCATATGTATACTTTAATACTCACAATAATTAACATCCTTAAATATAATAGTTTTGACAAGAATTCCAAAAATCATTTCTTTATAAAATATAGTTTATATATTTATTTTAAGAAACTATCATTTGTAACTTAAGTTTTATTACATTTATATAGTTGAGAAAAATACTTACCTTTAACTAAAAATTTAAAAGTATTAATAATGATTATAATAATTTTAAAGTTTCTTTTCTATTATTTTTATAGTTGAAATTTTGATATAAAAGATGTATAGATTTTAGTTTTTATAAATAATGGATTAAATTTATCATAAATAAGCTAGAAAGATATATAATTTTCAAAAATCATGGCGACTAATTCCAGAAAATGATATTTTAATTATGTGTAATATGGAAAAATCAAAAGATTCATTTTGTGTTATTTTGCATTGTGTGTAATTTACACTTTAATTCTGATAATAACTTTGATCCTTTAATATAACTAGTAGCGCTGCTTATCCCGCGCATGCGCGGGGTGGTGTTCATTTGATTATATGTTTATTTTCTTTGTATTATATTTAGTTTGAATAAAATTATGCAATCCATAATATTTTAATATTTATTTATCCGTTTATGTATATTTTAAGAATTAGGATATCATTACTATATATATATATATATATATATATATATATTCCAGCAAAATCCTCAATTGAACAAAATATTATGTGAAAAGTAAATCGAAATATTAAACAAATAAATGAAAACAATCTGTTTATGATTTTTAAGAAATGAATGCATTGCATACACTTGATTCCTTGTTTTTCTCTTCTGCTCGGCGGATGTCTTTTGGTTCCATCGAGATTCATGTGTGAAGTGTATAATTTATCAATAAAAACATGTATTTTTTATGTTCATTGCGTTTAAATGTTATTTTTGTAATGTAATAACTATTTACCTTCTTTTGCGTTTTTGCATCGATAGGTTACGCATCATTCTTCCGTGTCGATAGTTTCTTATCTTATTCGTAATCTGTAGGTCATGAATTATAGTTACGAAGAATTATTTGGTTAATTTATAATAAATAAATATATTATGGATTTACATACATACTTATTTCTTACATATTTACTGAGAGATAGGAAGAGTGCAGGAGAGAAAATATGGGTTTTGCTATATTTTTTTTTAAAAACTTGGGGTTTTAGTTATTGTGTGTAAACTCCCACTTTCTTTTTAAAGTTTTTTTAGAATAAACAATTTTATTTTTTAGTGACTAAAGTGTTGTAAATTTGTATTATTTGTTGTTAGTGTCCATTTTGTTTTTTTTATGTTGGTTTATTATCTTTAAATTCATGTTAATTTTTATCCCAATATTATATTTTTTTCATCTCTCATCACGTTCAAATTATTAATATTTTTTAAAAAAGAAAAATTTAAAGTAAATAAGTGTGTTTGTAATATAGTTAAGATTTTGTCGATGTCTTCACTATTTACATTCTTATAAGTAATTATCATTTAATCATGTAAATGAAGAATATTAGTTTCATAATTCTATTTCCCCTCAAATAAATTTGTTTATTTCGTAAAATTATTTTTCTCTTATTTTTATAGTGTTTTATAAATGAGGCTTTACCAACTCATTTCTTTTTTTTTTTTGAATTGTTTACCAACTCATTTCTCCTTAAAGATATACTCTGACACTTAACCCTGCTTAAAGTACACTTAATCCAGAGTATATCTTCCATGAACACGAATTCCACGTGAAACACGAATATAAAAATTTTCTTCCATGAACTTCTGAAACTAAATCTTGCACGTCTGCAACTAATTTCCCCTTACATTCCTCATCGAAAATGGTTATTTGAATGAACATTAGCCGAAAATAAAAAATGGCGTATAAGATATGTTTCTTTCTCCCAAGTGTATAAATGGACAATTGTTTTGTAGTAAATGGACTAAAAAATACGTGCCTTACAAATGCACACCTACGACCGAATCATGTATCTTCATGGAGTTCCCGGTGGAAACCTGATCACAGAGAAGTGAAAATGATAAGAAAACTTAAGGAACTTTAAATTGGAGATATGTAGCATGTGCATAGTAAACGGCATGATTGTTTATGAGGAAACACATCAAGTTGGAAGGAAGATAGACGACCATTAGAACTCCCCAGAAAAAAGGCGATGCAGCTACACTTGTAACAATGGTTTCATTTAAGTAAGGTCGAATACTTAGTGGATCAGATGATCCAACGGGAAGACTGAGGCTCTTTTTTTAGGTTAAGGACGTGGACATCATCAGACGGCGTGATCACGCAAAAGAAAGAGAGGCCCATACTATCACTACTCTGCAATCATGATAGAGCAACGATTAACGAAAGTAGGGGAGACGACCACTATCACTAAAGTGTTTCATGTCAACTTTAAACACATCAAGTTGGAAACCACGGTTTTGCAGAGAGCGGAAGAAGCTGAAGAACGTTTGATGTCAATTTGATGGTACAAATATATCCACACATTAGATGACATTTCTGCCGCTTGCAACCGAAACCTTCATAGTTCATACTATCAGTCGATTTCGGATGATTCGAATCCATTCTTGGCTCTTTGAACCATAAACCTTTCTTCGCTCGGAATTTGCTGACGGAAGAAAGATAAACAGCGATAAACATATCTTATACGCCATAAACATAACTCAGTCCATAAAAATAAACTGTTAGTTATTTGATATACTCAAAGAGCGATAAACATAACTCAGCCCATAAAAATAAACAGTTAGTTATTTGTGAAAATCTTAGAACTTGAAAGATTAAAGATCAACTTATCTTTATTGATTTAGAAAACTTCTCAAAAACTGAATCTCTCTCAATTCTCTTGTGGAACACCTCTCCACATAGAGCTTCTTATATAGAGGTCTAGACAACTCCTAAACCTTCTAAGATTAGGAAACACAAACTTTTCCTTTTTGTATTTTCCTTTTCTCTATTCTATCTCTAGATACATCTTTATCCTAAGAATGTTTCCTTTTTCTTTGGAATTATCTAACATTCTCCCCCTTAATTCCAACTTGAATCTTAGGAAGATTGATGATCTGAACTCCAACTAGACTTCTCATTTCATTGAACTTGATCCTTGCCAATGGTTTAGTGAGAATGTCTGCCTTCTGCTCCACTCCCGGTACATGCTCAACTTCAATCTGATTGTTCTCCACACATTCTCTGATGAAGTGATACTTGGAGAGTATGTGCTTACTCCTTCCATGAAAGACCGGATTCTTAGTGAGTGCAATGGCCGATTTGTTGTCTATTCTTAGTACAGCTTTCTCTTTTGAACCAAGAATCTCACGTAGCAACTCCTTAAGCCATATAGCTTGCTTCGCGGCTTCTGTTGCTGCCATGAATTCTGCTTCACATGACGACAATGCTACCGTGGGTTGCTTTTGTGATGTCCATGTGATTGGTGATGAGGCCAGATAGAAGATGTGCCCTGACGTGCTTCTTCCATCATCGACATCAATGTTATGACTACTGTCACTATATCCAATCACCTTACTCGATCCATCTCGCTTAAAACATAGTCCCAAGTTAGTTGTTCCCTTCACATACCTTAGGATCTGTTTTAGCGCTTGACTGTGTGATGTTCTCGGGCTTTGCATATACCTGCTTAGAACGCCAACAGCATACACCAAGTCTGGCCTTGTGTGAAGCAAGTACCTCAGACATCCTATGGTTCTTCTGTAGGCTGTTGCATCTATCTCAGGTTCCTTCTCTGCTTTTGAGATGTCAATTTTCGACTCCATTGGTGTCTGAGTCGGATTACACCCGTCCATGTTGCTGTCAACAAGAATTCCTTGAGCATATCCTTCCTGTTTGATTTGGATTCCCTCTGCTCCTTGAATTACTTCAATACCAAGGTAATAGGTTAGTTTACCGAGGTCTGACATCTCAAACTCGTTCGACATATCTTTCTTGAACTGGTCGATGATCATCCGTGAGGTTCCAGTTACGAATAGGTCATCTACGTATATTGCAACAATCAGAAACTCCTTCTCGTTCCTTTTAAGATATACCGAGGGTTCTTTCACGCATCTTCTGAATCCCATCTGTTTCAGAGCGTGATCGAGCTTTATATTCCAAGCTCTGGGGGCTTGACGCAAACCGTATAATGCTTTATTAAGCTTATATACTTTGGTCTCTTCTCCTTTTTTCTCAAAGCCTTCGGGTTGGGTGACATAGACTTCCTCATTCAAATCACCGTTTAAGAATGCGGTTTTCACGTCCAAGTGATGTATCTCCCACCCGCTTGTTGCTGCAAGGGCTATTAGCAATCGTATAGTTTCGATCCGAGCCACTGGTGCGAATGCTTCTTCGAAATCTATCCCCTGTTGCTGTACGTAACCTTTTGCCACAAGTCTCGCTTTGTATTTGTTGACTGAGCCATCTGCGTGCCTTTTGATCTTAAAGATCCACTTCAAGCCAATGGGTTTTACTCCATGTGGCTTGTCAACGAGCTTCCAAGTCTTGTTCTTAATGATAGAATCAAGCTCGGCTTTCATGGCTTCCACCCATTCTTGTAAGCTCATTGCTTCGAATACAGTCTCTGGTTCTCCATCTATTGTAAGCAAGAGTTTCTCACTTTCAACCTCGGCCAGCAGAATGTAATCTTTGAGATATTGAGGTTTCCTCACAATGCGTCTGTATCTTGTTGTCGTTTGATTTTCTGCTTCCTGATTGTCTTCATCATCAACATCTTCTTCTTCTTCGCTTTGAGCTACAGGTTCTGGATCAGGTACTTGATGATCGTTGTTATCTTGATCATCATCCTGTTCGTTTCCATTGTCTGTAAGCCCTTTGTACGATAGTCTGAACATTCCCGGTTCTCCATTGCTCTGTTTTGTTGATGAGTCCCAATCCCATGCCTTCTTTTCGTCAAACACAACATCTCGACTTACGATCACCTTGTTTGCAACAGGATCGTATAGCCTATATGCTTTGGAACCTGGTTCCGTTCCAAGATTAATCACTGTTCTTGACCTATCATCTAATTTTGCAAGATGAGGTCTTGTGATCTTTGCATACGCAACGCAACCAAAAACTCTTAGGTGCTCGATGTTCGGCTTCTTTTCCATGAAGCTTTCGTATGGAGTTTGACCTTGCAATGCTTTTGTCGGGATCCTATTAATGAGATATGTTGCGTGACGCACAGCTTCCCCCCATATCTCATTAGGGATTTTCATCGCTTTCAGCAAGCTCCTTGTCATCTCCATGAGAGTTCTGTTTCTTCTTTCCACTACACCGTTCTGCTGTGGTGTATATGGCGCGGTTAAGTGTCTGGTAACTCCGTGTTCTTCACAAAATCGATTGAACTCTAATGAGGTAAACTCTCCTCCTCTATCGGTGCGAAAGGTTTTGATGGATTTGCCAACTTGCTTCTCCACCGTTTCTTTAAACCTTTTGAACCGATCGAATGCATCGCTCTTCTCCTTTAGTAGCATCGTCCACATATACCTGGAGAAGTCATCGATTAACACAAGCACATACCGATTGTTTGTTGGTGTTGATGGTGATATCGGCCCGCATAGGTCTCCGTGAATCAGCTCCAACGCCTGAGCTGCACGGTAAGTTGCTTGAGTTGGAAACGAATTTCTGATTTGTTTTCCGACTAAGCATGTGTTGCAGATACTCTTCTCGTGGACTGCTTGCGGCATTCCGACTACCATCTCCTTCTTCACCATATTGTTCATGACACCAATGCTTACATGACCCAAACGTGCATGCCAGGTCGATGTAACATCTTCTTGTGCGTGAAAACACTTAGGAAAATCGATTTCCATTGGAGTCTTGTATAGGCGATTTGCTGATCGTATGACTCGTACAAGTAATCTTCCTCTTGAGTCCAGAAGTGTCAATGCATCTCCTTTCATGTTCACTTCGCATCCACACTCTGTTGCTTGTCCGAGACTTATAATATTGTGTTTGAGCTCCGGTATGTAGTAGATTTCTTTGAGGGCTTTTCTTTCTCCATTGCTGCCCACAAAAATAATCGATCCTTTCCCAACAATATTAACATACGATCCATCACCAAACTTGACCTTACCCTTGATATTTTCATCCAAACTTGTGAAAAAATCCTTGTTTCCGGTCATATGATTGCTTGCACCATTGTCTAGATACCAGATACTTTTGTTGGTAGTATCATAGTTCTTCGGAAAAACTTTGTCTTCGTTCAGGAATACAACTTCGTGAACGTAGAGAGCGTCTGCTTCGTGGGTTTCATTCAGGTTCGTTTCTTGATTCCCAATTGGTTTTTCCTGACAAGTTGATGCATAGTGACCTGCTTTATCACATCTCCAACAGATTATGTGAGAGCGGTCTTTCTTCTGCGGCTTCTTTTCTGAGTTTTCTCCTCCTGAGTTTTGGCCATTAGAATTTCCTCTTCCTCTGCCTCTACCTCTCCCGGAGCCTCCTTTATCACCATTCCCTCTTCCTCTGCCTCGGGAATTACTATGACCTCCACGGTTTGAGTTTGAAAACATAAGCTTGCTTTGATCCTCACTCTGAGTTTCGTCTTTTATGCGATCCTCATAAGCCTTGATCCGGCCTACTATGTCTTCAAATCTCGTATTATTCAAGTCCAAGACTTGTTCGAGAGAAGCTACTATATGAATGTACTTCTGTCTCGGTAGACCGTTTAGGAACTTCTTCACAATCTTTGACTCTTCAATGATCTCTCCAAGTGAAGAGGATTGTGATGCGATACCTGATATTTTTCCGGCGAAGCTATCAACTGTATCGTTGTCGCTCATCTTGAGCCGATCTAGTTCCGCCATTAGGGTTTGCAATCTTGCTTCTCGTACACGTTCAGCTCCTTGGTGTCGAGCTTTGATGGCTTCCCATAGGTTCTTTGCGGAACTTTGTGCACCAATCTGAAGTATGAGTGCTTCCGGGATTGATTGATATAGCAACGCCTTTGCTATATTGTTCTGCTTTCGATCCTCAGAACCTTCTTCAATTGTCTCCCACACTTCGCTTACTTCAAGCATAACTTGCATCCGCATTGCCCATACTGTGTAATTTGATGTTGTTAACATCGGACATCGTATGGATGGTACACCAAGATCTTTCGATCGAGGTTGTAGACTTTGTAAGCTCTTCTCGTCGCCCATCTTGGTTACGATCTCTTACAACTCTTTGCTTCGTTTGAATGGTTTTCAAACCTGAAGCTCTGATACCATGAAAATCTTAGAACTTGAAAGATTAAAGATCAACTTATCTTTATTGATTTAGAAAACTTCTCAAAAACTAAATCTCTCTCAATTCTTTTGTGGAACACCTCTCCACATAGAGCTTCTTATATAGAGGTCTAGACAACTCCTAAACCTTCTAAGATTAGGAAACACAAAATTTTCCTTTTTGTATTTTCCTTTTCTCTATTCTATCTCTAGATACATCTTTATCCTAAGAATGTTTCCTTTTTCTTTGGAATTATCTAACAATTTGATATACTCAAACAGGGATAAACATAAGTCAGCCCATAATTTTTTTTTTTAAAGAGAAATAATCTTCACATAGTTAAGTCCGGGTTATAGGCAACAAACAGAGGAGAAGTTGACAACATTTAAGAGGTAAGAAGGCAAACCTTTTCATCGAAGAGGAGGAAAGTGATCCCCATAAATTCGCAATCTTTTCTTAGGTTTGTGAGAAATCGCAGAAATAGGCCAACAACTCAACAAAATCATGCCGGAAGTTGGAGATGATGTATTTAGAGATCGGTGTTTGGAAACGCTCGGGGAAGTCCATTGGGTGGAATTTAATGGAATTTGATGGACAAAATCTTTGATTGGACCTGATTTATTGACATTCATGGCAGCCGTTAAGAAGGTGAACAGACGACTCATTCATAGAGGATGCGGGTAGGTTAAGCGAGGGGGAGTCTCGACGAATCGACGAAGAGAGAAAGGGGAGAAGAGAAGTTGGTCAGACAGTTGACTTTAATTAATTGAAAAGTGGACTGGGTTATCGAGTAGCTGTGTCAAAATAAAAGCCTTATTTCAAATAAGAATTGGCGATGAAAAAAAAAAATAGGGACACGTGTAGATAATATTAGAGTGACGTGGAGGCTTCAGAGAGAAAGTAGTTCCCTAATTATATAATAGATGGTTTTCAATAGAGCTTTTGTACAAAACATTTATTATATAAGATAACTTAAATATTAATCTAAAGACACTTCAATTTAAAATTTTTATTTTCATTATTATTTATATAGTTTAAGAAATATTTATCTTTAAATAATATATAAAAATTGTAATCATAATTTTACTAATTTGTAATTATATTATTATATTAATACTATAATGAAACTTATTCACCAAAGTATAGCAGAGTTTAGTGTTTACAAATTATGAATCATTTGTGATATATAGTTTATAACAATTAATAAAGATTACTTCAAAAAAAATTCTTACTGTTTTTTAATTTTAAACATTTATAATTGAAAAAGAAAATTAGGTTATATGAAAATAACAAAAAAAAATGCATTTGCATGGTCAAAAATCAGTGTTTGAACGAAAGATGATTTTTTTAACAATGGAATATTTGCAGAAGCTTTTAGAAGCTCGAATGATAACTCCAAACTTTAAAAGTTGAAATCTCATTAATAGTCATCTCTAATTGTACTTATTGCCTTAAAAATTCTTAGCCTTGTTTGTTTTTTCATCGCTTTTGATCTAAATTCAAATTTGTAAAGAATTTTTAAACACGATAATTTATTTTATGTGTAACTAATTTCAAATATATCATAGTATCATTTTTAGGTTTAACATCAACATTAAGGATTATAGGCATAATTTTTTACACATTTTGAATTTATAAACATACATCATGCTTATATGGATACTCCAGTATATTATTAACATTCATTTTTTTGGGATAAATGGTATTATTAATCATAACTTTAAATATATATGTAAACATTGTTTTAAAGAAACATATATATAGACTAAGAAGAATATTTTGTTCTTGATCTCTTAAATAATGTTTTATAAATTAATAAAATTTCAATGTTTCAACATTATCAATTTATAAAAGTATACTGTAGTAGAATTATAGTAGAATTAGAAAGATGGAAATTTGGTTGCTACAAACGTGAAAGTTGAAAAGAAACAACTAAACAACTAAGTGGGATTCCTGTATTTTGGATAACCACATAGACTTCATATTATTATGCCATAAAGAAAACAAATTTGGATGGAGACTTAGTTCAATTATTTGAGACTTTTGTTTCTTTCTCTTGATGATGGCCTTCCCTCCACTTATGTTGACAATGGAAGGAAGCTCATTACAAATCAGGACACCAAGAAACGAAAAAGCTCCCCATAAAAATTGAACGCTTTCTCTGTCTCTTCCAAACAATGATTCTTCTCTTCTCTAGTCCACAACTGCCCATTAAAAATAAAATATGCGTATTTAATTAGAACTAGAATGCACCAAACTTATATTTTCTATCTTCGAGTTAATGCTTAATGGTCTATACCTCAGCAACTTTGTTCAATTCTTCACTCACGTTCTTCAACAATTCGGAAAGTTGGCCATCCCATTTGTAAAACTCGAGTTCTTTATTGTTGAGTATCCTCTCAGATACCTGTAAAACTTATAAACCATTATATAAAAAGTTCCAAGTAAGTTTTCCGCAAATAAAGTTGTTTTTTATATTACCCTTGTTCCAATCTTTCGACCACCAGCGCTATGTGCAAAGTAGATATTGTAGAAGTGACAAATGAATGCTGGAGGATCTTTCTCTGCTATATCCTTTAGATACAGAGAATATGTTTTACAATGAGCCAATGACTCCGGAATCTCATAACCTTGTTTCTTGAACCACTCCAAATCCCTGCTCAAAGGCTCTCCCCTTTCCAATCCCGTGTTTTTGAACCCGGCATCTACACAAAATAACCAAAGATTTTGATACGGGTTACACAAGAAATATGAGTTTACAAATAAGAAATCAGTTTACAAATAATTACTTTTGTGAATTTTTTTTTTTATAAACCGGTGAAGTTAAAATCTGGAAATAAAATCCAAATTTCTTCTTTTAATAAAATAACAATTTTTTTTTTATTGTAAATCATCATAGATGTGCATGAAATCACCTAGTCTAATACGTATAGTAGGATCTATTTACTGTCAAGTTGTCTCAAAAAAAAAATAAGACTTTTATCTTAATCACTTCAACGTTGAAGAAGATTACAATTGATCCACATCTAATAGTGTGAAATCATTTCAAAATAATTTGCTATAAAATAACAGTATTTCAATTCATAAGCAGGAAAAAGATGAGAAAACTTACAAGTTGGGACAGTAGACTCGTGAATAATCCGTTCAAGCGTGTCGAACACAAACTTATTTTCCACGAGAAACTTCAAGTACCCTTCCACTGTGAACTCCCATGTCGCCACATGACTGTCTTGGGGAGATTTGGACTCTCTTCTTCCTTCTTTTGCCTGATCTCTCGGGTGCATTCTCATGGCTACGAACCTCATCTCCTCGACAAATCCCTTAGGTTCTCCTGGATACCTTTGCTTCACTAGTTGTAATTTTTTGTTCAATTTGAACTTTAAAAACTTTGGAAAAAAGCGAGAAGATATTTCAGGGATGAGCAGGAATCCTTTATTTTCAAAAGGAAAAGGGTTCCGAATTTTAAATGACATATCTTGGATCCAGATCTGTAGGTTTGGAAATATTATTCGGGATCCGGATCCGTATCCGGGATCCACTCTGTATCCAATCTGAATATCCGAATATCCGGAGGGCCGGATCCGGATAATAAAACATAGGATCCGGATATCTGATTTTTTAAGTCCGGATATACGGAGTCAGATCCGGATCCATTAAATATACTATATTAATCTATTTTATTAATAAATTTTAAAATATATTAAGAATTATACATAAAAACGAACTTAAAAATTATATATATAATATTCTTTTTTTTTGTTGCTAATAGTATATTATATTTTATTATTAATATTATTTTATATATTTTACGGATCCGACAGCAGATATCTTGATTTAAAATCCGGTTTAAAATCCGGAAGCCCCAGATCCGGATCCATATCCGGATATGAATACCTAAAAAATCCGGATATCTGACTTCGTCCCGGTCTTTATAGCTAATGGGCTACTAAAGTTTTAATAAGTTAAATAGTTAGTAATGATATGGCTAAATAAAAATATTTCATTGGTTCAATTTTCCTTAAATTGCTCTCAGTGAGACACGTGGCAGAAATCTCTCTTGGTGTCTTCTCTATTAATATATAGGGGAAGTGTTTGGCAACACAGTTATTAAAGGGATAAATCTGTCCAGTCCACTCGGTTTTGTGTTTGGCTACAGAAATTGTTATTAAAAACCCGACCCGATAACCTCTAAAAAGCACGCGGATTCAATTTCACTTAAATCACACCGGGACACCAAACATTCAAATTTGATCGGTTTGATTAAAGAATATTATGACGATTACAACAGTGATAATTGGAACCGAATTTTATGCAATCTCTTACTCGGGTTTAATAAACAATTTTGGTAAACAATAATTAAAATGTTGATTCAAAATTTCCTTTAAACAAACTGCGATTGCGCATATCCCGACCTCAATCAAACAACTTCCATATATTTGTCCACATAATAATCACCCTTTTCCTGTAATCAAATCAAATCAAATTAAATCAAATATCATAATCCTAACAAATAACCGAATAATTCTTTTTCCTATGTATTTGGCCAGAAAATGAGACCGGTTCTTAAGAAATCTTTTCGAATATGGAATAACAAATATTAGATAAAATGATCACGGTTCTCCTATAATCAATCATATATATCTTTCAAATATCTTAACCATAATTACCTCTCCAAAATATATTTATATGCTATTTTAACGTCAAAATTTACCTAACCTAAACCTAATTCGGATGCCAATGACTTTACACTATATATAGGTATTTCATCAAACAAATAGTTCACATACCTCACGATTTCTCTCAAAAAATTTCGAAAACGGCTACACTTCTTCCGATCACTCTCTTGAAGAACATAAAATCCTACAAAACAACTTGAAAAATTGAAGTGAAAATCGTCATACTTGGAAACTACAGTTTCAACTCAAGAGGTATGTATCTTATATCTCAATTTCGATGCCTTATTCTTATACTCGAAGATTTAACCCTTTCTTTTTTACAGCAAAAATATCAGTTCTCGGAAATCATCAGACTCCTAATTCTAAAAGACCAAGAATTCACCATGATCCATCGTGTAAGAATGATCACAAAATTTAACACGTAATAATACAAATTCTTACCACTGTAAGTAATTTCCAAGCAGTTGTTGAAGCATCTCATCTGACTTCCAATAGCGGTTTCATAACTTAGTGTTGCTGTTTAACAAAATTAAAAATCAATTAGACTAAAATCAGCAACAATATAATACTATATTAACTATATGTGGTTTGCTAATGAAACTTATATTTTTTTTCCAGTTTGATACGCGGTAATAGGAGAGATGAATAGAGTGATGTGTCTGCCTCTTCAAACGGTAATGATGAGCCCGGAGCAACAAAACTAGAGTCTGATGAGCATCTAACATCTGAGGACAATCAAGGATAGCTCCGAGACGATGCCATCAAATCTGAAGACGAACAACAAAAGGCATTGAAAAAGAAGAGTTAATGGACGAGCTCAAAGGCAAGAGATGACATAGTCAAAAAGAGAATAAAAAACATGAGAACGAGACTCAACAAAACAATGGAAAGATTCACGACGAGAAAGAGAGATGTAATGACAAAAATAATAAGGAGAATGATGAGGGTCAGGTGGAAATAGTGGTCAACGAGTTTGAGAAAGAACAAGTGGAACAACTTGACAAGGACATTGTGATTCAATCAGGTAAAAGGAATACCAGAGCAAGCACATGGACAAGGAAAGAAATTGCAGGATATCGAACAAGGAAAGAAACAAGAAAAATATGTGGAACAAGGAACGAAACAAAGGCATGATCAGGATACAAAAGCGGACGCGAGATTCACAAATGCAACCAAAGAAGAAAAACCTATGGAGGTGGGACAGAGCGATACATCAGAGAACTCAAAGAATGAAGAAAATTGACAGTAAAACATGGACAACTTCACATTTAGTGATCAAAACAGCAAATGAGCTTACCTCACAGAGGACAAGAACAGAGAACAACACGAACATTACAGAGCAGAGGAATATTAACCAGACAGAAAGAGGAACAGACACAGAAAAAATGGAAACTTCTAACATGCAAAGGATAAACAAAAATGATAGAAATGGAAAATCAAAGCCAGAGCAAAAATGATTGAATATACATTTTTGGAAAAGTCGGATCGATGATGGACTGAGATTTTCCATTTCTAGCGTGTTTGTGCAACAGAATCTCCATATTCTTCTCTAATGTCAAAAGCAAATCTCCAATCTCCAATCTGTTGCCTCTAAGTAAGAAGCCAACAAGTAAAATCGAACCCATAAGCACATAATCATAGGCTTTTAAGATAAGAAAAAAAAAATCAAAACTCTAGACGAATGCCATACGCTTGCTTCAAGACGATTGCGAGGAGGATCACGCTGGAGGTTCACCTACACCGACAGACGTCGTGAGGAGAGTGAATAACGAAAGTCGGTGAACAGATCTGTACAAGTTTAATAATGGTGATAGATCGAGAGGAAACGCTTAGTTAAATTCGCCCAATTTAGATTGTCTTTGTAGAAGAACCAGAAACGCCGGAGGCCCGGAGGGGAAGGTCAAGTTCTGCATGTACCGGAATCTGATTTCGGAGAAGAAACTAGATCGACAATGATTTTTTTTGTTTGTCAAATAGACCGACAAAAACTTATGTATCATCTAACTTGTGCTCGGAAGTGTGAATGGTGGGGAAGAAAGCACGCCAGTAGACACGTGTTTCTCCAACAATCATTTATTGAATCTTATTTTAATTGGGTTTGTATTGGGCTCAATGTAATTAGTTTTTAAAAATCGTTTGTAAACAGTTCCCTTTAATATATGGTGTTGACAAAAAAAAAAACATTTGCCACAAGACAAAAAATATATATATATATATATTTGGCACAGAAATTATTCCTTCATAAAAAAAAAATTCATCTGAAGAAACTTTTATAGAACAAAACCACTTTTTCGAAACCAAATTATGAAAAAAATAAAAGAAAATAAAAAAATTATTGCTTCGCGCAACCGCGGATCTGTTACCACATTAAACTATATATTAAACAAAATTCCAACTTAAATAAAATAAAATAATACATGAACTCATAAACGATAACTTAAAATATAATCTAAAGTTAAATATTAATATTTTAATAACATAAAAGGAGAACTCATAAAATTAACAACATATAAATTCACATATAGTACTGTCTAATTTTAAAATCCTTAGTTATTAACCAAAATAAAATAATTATTGACTCATACATCTTTACTCCTCGCAACTGTGGGGTAACTCCTCGCAACCGTGGAGTAATTAATAGATACTTGATAAAGTGGTAAAGCCCATAACTTTATTGTATTGAATAAGCACATATTGTTTCAACGAAAAAACTTACTACTTTGATACTACAATAACAGTTTATATAATAATCATCTATATATATAACAAATAATTATCATTTACTGTGACCCTTGAAATATTAAAAAAAAAATTTACTCCGTGTAGAGCGTATAATATTCTAGAATTGTTGAAACCTCTGAACTGTTCATGCATAATACACAAATAATACAATTATTCAAACACCAATCAACATAATATATAATATTGCATAATACAATTTTTCTAATATCAACAAAAAAATTTCATACAACAAACAACTACATTAATAACATATATTAACCATAAAAATCAACTGTTTACCGAATAATAATTATAACAATAATCAATTAAAAAAAATTGCTCCGCACATAGTGCGGGTAAAATCCTAGTATGTTTCTAAATAGCAAAACCCTTGACTGCGCCACTGTAAATGACTTTGTTGCATGGAATTGTTAATGCAGTGTGTTTGGAGATTTTGGTGAAAGAGGAAAGATTCTTTAGATTCAGAACACTGAACAAAACTCTTTACAATTTTACATTTTGAAATAGTAATAGAAAATAGTATAATTATTTGATTAAAAAGAAAAGATTAATCCTAAATAGGAAATAGTTTTTATTTATTACTAAAAATAAAATTTAATCCGAAAAATAAAAGAATTATTTTTAATACATAGATTATTCCTTACAAGAAAAAAATACTATTCTAATTAGAAAAGAAAATAAAATTATTAGAATTTTATTGAAAAGAAAGATTAATCCTAAAAAATAATTACATATATACACATTTATATAAAAAAAATTAAGCTATTTCATTATCTTTCACCAAAGGCTATATTAGAACCAAGAAAAATAACATCACATGTGTTATAGGTATTTTTCTTATTATAAAAAGTTTGGTTCTTAAAATTTACTAAGTAACATGATCGTGACATGTACTAATTCAGTCGATCAGATTTTGACAAGTGTAAAATTTTTTTTTAATTAAATACAAGAAAAATATTTAAAAATAATTAGGTTTTCTAAATAAATAAAAATAAGATAATTACTAAGGATTCCTAATATCTTATTATATAAAGTGTGATTCTTCAAAATTGCTAATTAATATGACATGATATGTGTTAAGTCAGTAAATCAAATTTTGATACATATAAATTGTTTTTAATTAAATAAAACTGAAAAAAAATAAAAGAAAAAATGGTTGACATCTATATGAAGTACATCATCACATGACTACACATGCAAAGACTATTAATGTATTCAAAATTATACGAACTATATGGTTAACATAACGGCATGTATGAACTAAATGGTGTTATGTTGCTACCACCATATACCAGAAAAATGTATTCAAAACTACAAGAATTACTTTAGTAAATAAAAAACTACATTAACTTTTTATCGTAGTAATAAATTATGCATATATATGTATATACTATAGTGTATTTATTTTCTGAAATTTACATATTCTTAATTAAAAAATTATTTCAACGAAGATATAATATTAAAAACTATATTTATATAATTTAATTAATTATTTAAAATATAAATATTTAAAAATTATAGTTATATAAAATTAAAAACTAAATTTATTATTAATGCTAATGGTAAATAATTTGTATATTATATATTTATGTGCTTTTAAAATATCTTGTTAATTTATTGGTTATATTTTAGTATGTAAGTTTGTATATATATATTAAGAATTTGCAGAATTTGATGCCAAAGTCACTACTATGTTCTTGATAGTTGCAGAATTTGGTTTCCCGCCGGTATTTGTAAAGAGTAGAAAAGGAATGATCATGGCATTGATTGTATAGAGGGTAGCATCACGACCATCAACTTTATGTCTATGAACCTGACCGGTTTTATATCTCCAAGGTTCGGAGACCTTACTCTCTTTCGATGATTGATCTTTCTCACAATGGCTTAACTGGCACCATCTTTGTCGAGCTGCTTACCAAGTTGAAGCTGATGGTACAGGATGTTTCCTATAATAACCTTCATGGAAAAGTTCCACCATATAAGAAAGAGGTTATAAACGCTAAAAGCAACCCACAAATTAAGACCGATTGCATTTATGTTTCTTCATAAACAGAGAACAAGAAAAAATCAACCAATAGTAGGACTGTGGGAGGTATTGTTTTCTACTTCGTTATGAGAACAATGTGTTCTAACATGCTGACATAACCGAATGAAGCGGTTGCAGGACAAGCTCAACAATGTACATTTAATGATGATAACGAGATCATGGAAGCTACTACCGACAGTGTGATTCTAATTCAGATTATGAGAAATGCTACTGGCGACTTAAGTGAGAATAATGTTGCTGGGAGAGGTGGATTTGGTGACATATGTAAATCTTTTTTATAAGTAATAAAAGAAAAACAAATTAAAACTAAATAGTTTTTTTTTTTTAAAGCAAACAAAAAGCAAAAGAAAAGCAAATAGAAAGCAAAAACTCAGAAAAAACTTAAAAGTAACAATTGAGTTTTTCTAATACATAAAAATAGATTTTTATTCAAATTCACTAATTAACATGATTGTGACATATGTTAAGTGAGTCGATCAGATTTTAACACATAATTTTCAGTTTTCTGATTAAAAAAAGGAAACATATAATCAGTTTTTGTTGAAAAAATAAAAAACAAAATTTTAGGTTTTCTACTTCACAAAAGAAAAGTAAAAAAAAAATTATTTTATAATTTTTAGTTTCTAACAATTAGTATTTAATATGATTTCGAGTTTCTTAAGTGCGAATTATAAAACATAATTTTTGAATAATTTATCAAAAAAATTAATCTAGATTCTATTTATATATTATGTTTTGTGGGTTATCAATTTTAAATTTCGAATATTTTATTTTCACCGCGAATAACGCGGGTCCTAATCTAGTAATTAATAATCTAACCATCTAATATGTATGGTTAAATTCATATAATTTTTTTTTGTTGAAATTTTTGCCAAAAACTATCCCTTTTACTCATTTTGGATTTGATCAGATGTTATAGTAGAATTGTTTGCACCATACAAAATATATGGTATCTTTAATTGTAAATTTATTTTAGGATAGTTCTATGAATTTGTTTTTGGCAAAGTGTATTCATTTTGACGACGGTTGTTTTTTATATAGACTTGTTTTTTAAATAATAGTAGATTTTTCTATCGATCTTTGCAATTAGCGTTTGCATTATAAATTCGTTATATATATTATACAGATTGACATATAAGTATACCATCAATGTTATAAACATATAAGTCTATATATTAAGGTCAAAATAAAGATTACTATCATTTGCCAAATTCTCAAATTAAAACCCAGTTGATGAACAATATAAGAAAATGTACCACACCAATCAACTAGTTCCGGAGCAAAATTCAACCATAATTTCTGCACCTCCTAATTAGTGTCAAAATAAAAGTTTCCATTCTTTTGCCAAATTCTCAAATCCAAACTCAGTTGGAAAAGGAGAATATTTTTTCACTTAATACATTTTCTAATTTAGGATATTATACTTTAAATTTTACAAAAAGTCTTTTATGAATCTCAATTTTTTATTCAAAATAATTCTGATTTTGATATGTGATTAGGTTACGATATTTTGTTTACGGCTACCATTCTATCATATTTAACATACAGTTATTTTGACAAACGTTTTCACCCATAAATTTACCGGAAAATAATCTAAATCCATTTTGTCAAAAATGAGTTACGACAAAGAAAATATCAAATCACAAACAAGATTACAAACCTTTGTTGTTAAAGGGTATTCACATAGAAGCTTTTACAAACGAAATTACCATAAAAGATAAATATTATGTTTCCAGCATCCACTTATATGTATATAACATTATTTATCGACGTTACATTATTCTTCAACGTTCCATGCTTGACGCTACAAACGGAGGCGTTCCTTTTTCCACGTTTCCTTGCCACCCTTGTCAAAGTAATAAAAATACTTAATATTACTACTGTAAACTGATTCCAATAATTTTGTTTTTGATCGATGTAAATCAATTGAATATTAATATTAATATTAATATCCAGGTTTCCTTGCTACCCTTTTCAAAGCTTTAGACCATCTCCAACAATGAACTCTTAAAATTTAAGAAAATTTCTAAAAATATATTATATAAATAAGTAATACTATAATAATGATATAAGGTTCTGAACTCCTTCCCAAAGTCTCATAAACTAGAGGTTTTGGAACTCTTTCTATCTATTTTTAGAACCTCACAATTGTTTAATATTATCTTTTTGGTTCAGAACCACATTTTCAGAACCTCACAATTACACCATTGGAGATGCCCTTAATACTTCTATCTTTTAATCTATTGTACTGTTTTCTTTTGTTTGATTTGCTGTTTAGTTTAACTCCGGTTGTATCTATCGTAGCCGCTTAGCCGTTAATTTTTAATACAATCAGTTGTCCAAAAACAAAAAAAAATACTTATTTCATGGCTTGTAAAAACCATTAACAATAACTTTTACTATACAATGAATTTTACTAAATTTGAATTAGAAGATAATACGTGATAGTATCATCTACTAATTTTCATTGAACTATTTTTACCCTATAAATTAGCTATTCTTTTGCAATCCTATTTTTAATATCTTATTTTCTAACAATATATTAATGTGCACATGCAATTTACTAGATTTGAATTTGAACATTAACAATTTAACACCGTGAAAAATACTAATAGAAACCATTGATCTATATCTTCCAGTAATTTAATATATAATTTCTAATCGATGAATCAATTATGTCATCATGCAACCGAGACAGAGTATTATCCTACGGAACATGCAGCTGGTTAGTGGTTACTGATATATATTATGTTTGATTAAAGTCTTAGTTTAGGTTTTTCTTTAACAAACAAAGAAAAAGTCTTAGTCGTTGGTTTTATTATTTTCTACATAAATAGTGTAACTAGTGTATTTTAGTATGTAGGGTATTCACAACAAAATATTTAACACTGAAGTTCTGACAAAAAAAAAAAGAAAGATCTAATACTGAAGAATGTCACTAAATATATATCCTTCCCCAATTTAATTCTTGGGGTGGATTTGTGTGGTGGCCTACTCGTATTTTTTCTAAACACATATATGTTCTTAGAAACCTTACCTAATTCAATTTGTTTATAGTGAAATAGTCCTAATGGTGACAACCACGCATAAAACTAAAAATGGCATCAATCTTAAAAAAAGGAGAGAATAGAGATTGATTACCTAGAGAGGGATCAAGACCTCTATATTTGAGTTCGCGGTGTTCTTGAGAAAGAGCACATGAGCAGCAGAAGAAGTGGATGGCTCCATCGGCGCAAGGCTCCTCGGGCAAGGAGTATTGGTTCCTCAATTTGGCTCTGTATTTTGCAGCATAATACCATCCACATCCAATGTGAGACATTGCCACCACCATTAATCCAGCCAGTCCTTGACCTTTTTTTTTTTGAAAAAAAACAAATCATACACTTAGACTAATCAACTTGGTAACACGTATTCAATATAAAAATACATTTCACATGTGTACATATAAAGGCATATTGATGTATGGAGGAAATCTACAAGACGTTGGAAAAAATATTTGATAAAGTATGATAAATTATAATTTTAATGAAAATATAAAAAAATATTAAAGTTTCTTTTTTTGACATAAAATATTAATGTTTCTAAAACCTCAATTTAAAAAAAAATAGAAAGTAATACCATTAACTAAAATTTGAAAATATGGTATCTACATTGTAAAAATAGAATTTTTATTGTCATTTTAAACTAATTTTCCTGCACTCACATTTAACAAACAATCATAACTCTTTTCTGGAAAGAATTATTTATTCAGATTAGTAGTCTAGTAGAAGTATGATTAAATGGAAGTTATTATGTATAAATTTTATTTTTCTTTTCACTCTTTATTTCTTAATATGTACATAAACTTTTTTTTATTGATCAAGAAGTTGACATTTTCAAAAAGATAATGATTTCAAGTAAAAAGCAGTTGACAGTGATATAGATATGTGTCTAATTTTCTTTTTATTATGTGGTTTTTTTTTCCTCAACAACAATGATATTATAAAAAAACTTAAGAGTAATTTTAACGCATATACATGGATAAGTTGAAAATTAGAAAAATATGAGGGAGAATAGAGAGAGATAGGAAGAGAATATACATGGATAAGTTGAAAATTAGAAAAAAAGTGAGGGAGAATAGAGAGATAGGAAGAGTAACACTAGAAACAGGGGAGTTCTCTAATTTTCAGCTTATTGGTTGTCATGAGTTCAAATTACTTATTAATGTGGAATAGCTAACCAAATTGGAGGTTTAATGTCTACATAAATTATTTCTGTAAAAAAAGTTAGGTATTTTTTGCCAAACTATCTGCCCAACTTAATATTCCATATTAGATTTCATCTCATTAGCGATGTGAGATTCTAATAGTAGTATAATGAAAGGAAACGTACTTGTTTCTCCTTTGTCAAGAATCTCAGCGATCCTCCCAAATGCGACACAAGGACAAAACCATGTGAAGCAACCTTTGTACCAATATACAAGCAAACCAAATAAATAGTTATGACCAAACCGAATATTTTCTTAAACTTGTAAGAAATAGTTATACAGTTAATCGATAATATTATTACATACATGTAGATATATCTTCTGAGAGACAATCGTATAAACCGGTGGTCCATTGCCCTTCAGTGACTTTCTTCTCATCTTTGCCTTTGTTTACAGACATATTTTGTTCAACAAAGAGCTTATTGAATTGGTTTTTTAGATCATTTTCTGTAACCGGTAGCGATTTATAGATCCTTGATTTAAACTAATTTATTTGTTCGGTCTTACATTTGAAGATTGACTACAAATTTAATACATATTTTCTTGCTAGTCACAAAAAACAAGTATTTTAGACAATGCAATGTCGTGGTCACTTGTTCCAAAGGATAAGACTGTTCTTTCCAAGTGATTCACAAAATCTTATAATGTGGAACCAATTTGACTTTTCAATTATAATTCTTGTTTTATTCTTCTGATTTTTGTTATCTGTAAAACTTGTATTTCTTTAAAGACTTTGACAATTTTTCTGACCTTGTCAAACACTTTATGGTAACTCTATGGTATATATTAATCTTGAAATGTTAGCTGTATTTTCATGTCCTTTTCGTAAATCAATAATTCCTAACTGTTTTTCAAATCCCATACACAAGCACCAGTGCACCACCCAATCTCAGGAGTTCAGGCGCATAAACTCTTGGTACAACATCAGTCTCACCCCCTTAAACCATCAGTAAAGAACATTACAAGCACATAAAACGAATTCCTTCTTGTTTTTAAGGAATAAAGTCTTCTTAAGCACAGCCGGGTCTGACCCACTTTAAAGAAATGTTTAATGGGATCCCATGTTTTTTTTTTTTTTGGTATGAAACCGGGAGCAGAGAACTCCCGAAATATATTGAAAACAAACCGAATTTACTACAAACGAATCTGTCTTGGCCGTGTGTGACCAAGAGCATCCTCGTTAAGAATCATAGCTAACTCAGGTGGAACAAACTCCAAGAACTGAAAACTAAGAGGTAAAGAAAAAGCAAGATCAGCTAATCCATCGGCAAGATAATTAGCTTCACGGTAGATATGAGAAATTCGGACACTCCAGTCCTTCGCGAGAAAGCCATGGCACAAGCGCACCAGGAACGACAGCGGATGAGAATCCCCAATCCCTGTCTTAAGAAAATCCACCACCATCTCTGAGTCAATCTCCAGCTCAACACAAGGGATGCCTCGTTGCCAAGCTATATATAACCCGTAATAAACCCCCCACAGCTCTGCTAACGGAGCAGTGCAGCGCCCGATATTCAGAGTAAAGCCTGCACACCATCTCCCCTCTTCATCCCTTAAAACGCCACCCGCCGTAGCCACACAAAAATCACCACGGGAAGCACCATCAGTGTTCAACCGTATCCAACCACTCGGCGGAGACACCCACCCTATCATTCGCTCAACACGAGGAGGTTTAAAATTCATCCCCAAAACAGATCGGTTAGCAGCAATAACCTCCTTAGCCAACTCCTTCACAAAACGAACTCTATCCCTACACTTTCCATTAACCCCAAATACATTCCCACACCTCCACTTCCACGCCCACCACACCCCCATCCCAAATAATGTTGACCAAGGGACGTCCCCATATAACGTATCGTCCCCCAGATTCTCATACAGCCATTCCAACAAGGATTTGTTAAAGAAATCATACCTTTTGCGCAAAGGAACAATTTTCGACCATACACCCTCCATCGATGGGCAGTCCCGCAAAATGTGAATGATGGACTCAACACCACCCTTGCAGACAGAGCAGACATTCGAATCAGACAAATGTCGGCGGTATCTTTCTTCATTCGTCATGAGCACCTGATTAACAGTTAACCAAAGAAAAATTCTCACTCTCTCAGGTACTGTAACTCGCCAAACCCGCGAAAATAGATTCGTGCCATTAGGCCTTGAACTCCCATCCCGCGAGAGTAGCTCATAAGCGGACTTCACAGTAAAAGCCCCATCTTTAGTCTCTCCCCAGGACACTCTATCCGTTGCTCCTGTAACCTCATCGAGTACCACCGATAACAACTCAAGCTTCATATTCTCTGAAATATATGGCGTTATTCGTGCAAGATCCCAGCCTTGGCCACTTCGCCATAAATCAGAAACAAGTAACGAAACCAACTCAATCGGGATATTCGCAACACTAACCTCTTTCAGTCGTGATCTGGGATCCCATGTTATGTAAGGGTTCCAAATCTTTTTAAAACTCTACTTCTATAATTAATTTATTAAAATATACATGTTCTGTCAATCACAATGTAGATGTTTGGAAAGACCGATGTACAGCTGCAATGCACTAAAAAAGAGAATGTATGTTTAAAATTTTGTAAACTTATAATTCAAAACTAATTGATAATAAATGAATTAGACCATATTATTTTTGTATCAGTTAATTAAGTCTAATCTTAACTTCCGGTTTGAGATCCTAACGCATCCCTCGCGATAATGGTTCTTCTGTCTCATTTCGAATCAAATCCCACTATGGAAAACCGATAATAACAATATGCTTGCCCAGGTGTGAACATATGAAAAATGAGAGACACGAGAATATAGTTAGTGACATTAGTGAAGCAAGGATGTAAACTTGATATATATGTTTTAAAAACTTCAATGTTCAAACTGTAACAAAAAGACCAAATTCATACTCACAAGTCAGGCTGAAATTTCAATTGAAAAGTTAGATAAGAATTTGTTTATGTTATCCAGCAGATAATTCTTAAGTAATGTAAGCTACCTGATTGAGGACGATTAAAAATTCAAATTATTTGTCAACATCTATGGAATTTCCAACCTTGATCTATCTGGACACAATATGAGACCAACTTTTGAGGTTTTCTGGCATAATGTACAACTACCTCTATTTTCAATTTAATAATAGATGTACATTTTTTTTTGAGACAGAAGGGTTAATAGTTGAGAAATACTTTTAAATAGTACATTTTAAGATGTTTAAAAAAAAAACAAACTTTCATTAAAGCCTCAAAGGGCAAACCGAACTACAGCTGATACTAGATGGATCGATTGAAATACAGGAAAACAAATTTGAAGCATATTTGTTGATATAGGTATGAGACATGCCCATGGATTTGGAGAAAATCACGAAGATTTTCTAGCCAAAACCCTGTATTGTCAGTTCAAATAAAAAACCCTGTATTGTTTATTGGAGAGAGCTGTTGATAGTCGGGTTTTATACCGATGTTGAAACATCCAAAAAATCGGAATTGACCAAAGACAGAGAACCAAGCCAATGGTAATAAGATTCACTCCAAACTGGAGGCAAATGCAAGAGCACAAACAATAATAATTTGGACCTGAGAAGATCCAATGATGAGCAGGATTTAGAAACTGGCGGCCTTAATTTTGAGCATTGAGAGGATTCCCTCACAGATGCTGTAACAACGGTAGAGAACAATGATGTTGGATTTGGTCATGGGGAGGAATCCCTCCCTGAAAGCATGATGGGAAATCAGTCTGGATTCTTGTTTAAGCGGAGAGAGAGACATAGGGCGAAAGGTTGGCCATAAAGCTGACAGATCCTGCGGTTCTGGTGGCGGTTTTGGTGGCTCCGGCGAAAAAACAACCCGGAGTGGAAAGTGTGACGGAGCACGAACCATCGTCTGCGGCGGAGTGAGAGACAGAAACGCGAGCTCAGTCCTCAGAAGCTTCAACGATCCCATCAAAAGGTCCACCAGAGAGAAGCTCGTCTGAGCAGTGGAAGATGGTGGAAGAGATCAAGAGGTTTCACTGGAGACAAGAACGAACAGAAGAAGAAAACTAGATCTTCGGACGCCAAGTAGGAGTTTGAGAACGGAGAGGTGCTTCCGATTGCAGGAGGAAGATCCCCAGTGAGGGAGATCCATTCCGAAATCTGAGCTGATGGCGCCGGAAAGGGCTTCTTGAGTTTCGTGCTTGGGAGAAAGAGGCGATAGGGCGAACTGTACATTTTAGTGTTTATGTCAAAAAATTTAATACATAATGGTGAAAATGATAAAAATAGCATTCATTAAAGAGTTAAAGACAATTATACATTTGAATCAAAACAATATTCAATTAGAATAATCATTTAAATTATATATTACACTAATGAGTTCTGGTTCACAAATCATTAATTATGATTTATATTTTGAAATTTATGATATATGATTTAGGGTTTAAGATTTACGGGACTGAAAAAATAGAGTTTAAGATTAATGAAAAATGAAAGTTTAGATTAATTAAAAGTAAGACTATAATGGTCTTTTTCCTCTCTTTTTTTGTCAACAGCCTTTTTCCTGTATAATGAATATTATTTTTGTCATTTTCACCTTTGTATGCTATAATCTGACATAAACATCAACATGTGCTGTTTTTGAGAATTTCTAATAATAGTTCTACATGTTAAATTTTTTGTATTTCTTTTTCCGAACCACTTTGTTTCCATCTAGATTTTATTAATTACGAATAGTCAAAATAACTAATGAAAATGTACTTACTTAATTACGAACAGTCAACATAATCTATTTTTACTTTTTTTTTTCAAAATTCCCAAACTATCATTTTATAGCTTTGGAATAATTCTGGTAACTATCTATTATTAAAATAAATTGATATTAGAATTAGTAATTAGTTTTATGAGGATGAAAAAATTGAGTTAAGTTTAGTTACGCAATATTTTTTTATTCTGATCTAAAACAAACAAGAAAAAAGAAACATTTTCTCCTTTTCACTTTCTCTGGCCATCAAGTACAATCCATATTAGAGCATGTGCAACCCAGAACTTCATATGAGGTTTTTATTGAATTTTTAGTATTAGTTTTATGTTAAGAACTCTAAATTAGGAATCTTTGTTTTATGATCTCGAATGGAGAATTCTAGTAGTGGTTCTTAAGAAAATATATATTTTTCAGTTGTGGAAGAAAAAATATCTCAGACAGAAAAACTAAGTAGAATCACACTTTTTCACATGTTGATTTGGTTTGTCTCAAATATTGATATTCATAAAGATTGTTTATAGCAGGTATATGGACCAGAAGCAACGATGACAGGAATATGCAAACGAGCCATTGACTGCATCATGTTTCTTTAGTTAAAAAAGCATAACACCAACTCTGAGCTGGACATTGAGAAGAGTAAAGAAAATGAAAAGCTTTTTGAAACTTTTGCTTGTGTATGTGTGAATTTGAAAACCGTATCATTGTGTGTTGCGGTCAAAATCTTGTTTTAAGTATAAATGTTACATATCGTACGTATCTAAATATATCCCTCTCTATCATCTATTCATTCAAATGCAAAACCGGAAGAAATGAAACAAATTAAGAACCTCTATATTACATTTGAAAGCCGGTGCAATGTTTTGAACTGCCTTAAGCGAGTTCAAAAATTGTGCATTTTTATTAAAGACCATAAAATGATAACAATATAGAAAATATGTTAAAGTTTCATAAGTTTATCTAACTTCATAAAATGTTTATAAAAAAAAGTAAAAAACAAATTTATTATTGAAATATAACTCTTTTTGCATTTATTAAACTCGAATAGTCAAGTTTTTCAACCATAGATGTCTCAATTGACAACAAAGCTAATTCATTTAGGAGGTGTTATTGAATTTGTATTTTAGTGTGTTTTAATGTAATTAAATTATTAATTATTTTGTTGGATTTTGAGAATCCGTCGTATCTGCTGGCTCAGAAATCTATGCAATTGTTGGAGGATCTGACGATTACTGTGCACCTTTCTCCGCTGCAGTACGAATCCTGAATGGTCGCAGTCACACCTGGCGAAATGGCCCATACATGAAAGTAGGTCGGAGGAATGGTATGGCATGTTTTCAAGATGGGAAAATTTATGTATTTGGAGGGACCCGAGACAAGGCTGAACCGTGGGCTGAGGTCTTCGACATAGAGAAACACTCGTGGGAAATCCTTCATGTTCCCGGTTCGGAGATACCTAAGCGTTTCAGAACTGGCGAGATGAAAGTTGTGAGAATTGCGGAGGTAAAAGGAAAAATCATCTTTAAGAACAGAGAAAGTAATACTTATTCCTATGACCCAAGGCAGTGTAAATGGGAAGGCTGTAGAAACATCTTCTCTTCATCTATAGATTGCTAGAGTGAGAATGTACCATACTCCATTAGGAACAATTGGAGTGAAGGGGCCATTTTGACGAAAAGTGTAAAGTTGTGTGGGTTTCCGTGAAAGGTTTAGAGGCACTTGGAAAGAAGATGTACAATTGTGCTGCCGGAGGAATCTCTCATTTGGTGACATGCGGTGCTGGTAAATTCTTTGTTGTTTGGGCAGCCAGTGATTATTCCAGGGGAATTAATATTCTGTTTGAGGAAATGGTGCCGGAAAAACCTCCCAATGAGCATGGCGAGAAGATGGAGTATATTTTGTGTGCGGAAATCTTGCTGGAAAAATCTCATGAAGGTGTGGTTTCTGGACATGTTAAGTGGATGGATGTTGTGCATACCTTTGTCGGATCACCATATAGGCGTGGGCTCTTGAACTGTCTAGCTGTCAGTGTTTGATTCCAATGTATGATTTGAATTCAGTTTAACACCACATGGCCTTTTAGGATTGTAGACTTTGGTTTCCAGGATTGGTAGGTTGAATCGGACTTACTGCTATATAGAGATACGAGATTCCTAGGCTTGAAATAGGTGGTAACATGGATATGATTCCTGGACTTATTGCTATATAGAGAGACCAAGATTTCCTAGGCTTGAAATGGGACTTACTGCTATTTAGATGATAGTGAAATTTCAAGGCTAAACATCCCTTTCGAGAGTAGTTTCCCCACCTAATAGAATGAAATTCAAAGGCTAAATAGTTTAAGAAGTGTTAGGGTCAAAACCCACTCCTCGGAGATTGAAGGACCAAGTGACCAGACGTTGACACAGCAAGACACGAAAACCACTTCCGAAGACTAAAAGAGATTAGATTCTCTTCAGTCAAGGCACCACTTTCTCCGGAAGGAAGCAAGGCGCCACATTCTTTGCCTCAAAGCCAAGGCACCACTTTCTCCGGAAGGAAGCAAGGCGCCACATTCTTCGGAAGGAAGCAAGGCGCCACATTCTTTGCCTCAAATCCAAGGCGCCACTTTCTCCGGAAGAAAGCAAGGCGCCACATTCTTTGCTTTAAGGCCAAGGCGCCACTTTCTCCCGAAGAGACCAAGGAGCCACTTTCTCCTCAAGGCCAAGAAGCCACTTTCTCCTCAAGGCCAAGAAGCCACTTTCTCTTCAAGGCCAAGAAGCCACTTTCTCCGGAAGAAAGCAAGGTGCCACATTCTTTGCCTCAAGGCCAAGGCGCTACTTTCTCCGGAAAGAAGCAAGGCGCCACATTCTTTGCCTCAAGGCCAAAGCGCCACTTTCTCCGGAAGGAAGCAAGGCGCCACTTTCTCTTCAAGGCCAAGAAGCCACTTTCTCTTCAAGGCCAAGAAGCCACTTTCTCTTCAAGGCCAAGAAGCCACTTTCTCTTCAAGGCCAAGAAGCCACTTTCTCCTCCTTGTCCAAGGCGCCACTTTCTCCTCCATGTCCAAGGCGCCACTTTCTCCTCCGAGGCCAAGAAGCCACTTTCTCCTCCTTGTCCAAGGCGCCACTTTCTCCTCCGAGACCAAGGCGCCACATTCTCCAAGGCGCCACATTCTTCAGGGCAAGGCGCCACATTCTCATGGAAAGACCAAGGCGCCACATTCCCGTAAAAAGAAACGGGCGCCTTGAGTTCGTAAAAAGAAACGGGCGCCTTGAGTTCGTAAAAATTGGGCGGCCTGAGGATTTGGCTCGGAACGACCCGGTTCGGGACATTGTTCACCCGGAGTTTCCCGTAAAAATACTGTTCACAGAAAACACTGTTCACGAACCGGATTAAAAGGTTGAAGATCGGTTGAGTCGTAAGTCAGAGTGAAAACACTGTTCACGGAATACTGTTCAGAAAAACACTGTTCATGTACCGACGGAAACCGGGAGAAGAATCCAATCGCAGCGAAAAACTGAGATTACAATAGACCGAGTCAGACCGAAGGCGAACTGGGCCAAGAATGGACTGGACGGAGACATGTCAAGAAATCGGGCCGCGGATCGAGCCCGAATCATTTGAACTCGGCGGAAGTTAATGATTTCAACATCCCACATCGCTAAGAGCTGCCTTCAGCGCCCTGGGATGTCCAGTATATATATACGCATATGTTTGTACTAAGTTTAGATCATCCAATCTCGAGTATAAGAGTTTTCGCATTATAAGACATTAAGCGTTTGCGAGTTTTCTTGTACTTCGACGAAATCATCTCAATAAAATCGTCTTTTCAATTTCGGTCCTCGAGTTCTCATAAAATAGGCATTATAAGTTTTTGATTGTGTTAGTTTCAACTCTCACAGTTTGGCGCCGTCTGTGGGGACGAGAAATATTCTAAACCCTAAGAGCGAGAGGATACGAGAAACAAAACGATGTCAGCCGACGACGCAATCGGAGACGGAAACGATCAACCAACCGGAATGGCCGGAGTAGGAGGAGACGCGGCGGCAATAGCCGAGCTCAAAACCATGCTGGTCGCGGTCATTGAAAAACAAGCCTAGCGAGACAAGACGGTGGACGAGGAACTAGCAGCAAGTACCGCCGAGCTATCGAAGCACGGCGTTTCAGATTCATGCCACAGACGGATGCCCCAGGAGGCCAAAACCAGAACGAACAGACCCCGGTCGGGCCATGAGCGGACCTAACCGTACCCCCACCGCTGAAGCGAAAAAGCTCTGCAAAGCAAACGACAGACCAGCCAGAATCAACAGTGACCCACAGCGAAAAAGAAGGAGCTGACGCAAACGAGACCGACCAAGGAAGAAGAAAACCTACTCTGGGTGAACCAACGAACGAAAGCCGAAGAACGGGAAAAAACAGGAAGGTCAGGCCGAGGAGCCCATAACTCAAGCCGGAAAAAACGAAATGGACGAGCTCCGAGCCCAGCTGGACTTCACGGCGAATCAAATGAAGAAAGTCAAGTCGCAAGTCCACAAAGCCATCAGTGCAGCACCGGAGATCGACCGAGTCCTGGAAGAAACCCAGAAGGTCCCGTTAAAATCAAAGATCACCAACGTGAAGCCTTCCGACCCAGGGAAGATCCGGCTCGCTTTCTACGAAGGAAAAACAGATCCAAAGGCTCACATGACAGCCTTCAGAATCGCCATGGGCAGAGCCCAATTCAAGAAGGAAGAAAGGGACGCAGGAGTCTGCCTCCTCTTCGTCGAACATCTGAAGGGAGCAGCCTTGACGTGGTTTTCGCGCTTAGAGAGAGACTCGATCGACAACTTTGCCCAGCTGTCCTCGGCGTTCTTAAAACACTACTCACTCTTCATAAGTCGTTCGACGTCCGACGCCGACCTCTACTCGTTGACCCAGGGACCAAACGAAAGTCTCCGAGATTTCATCGAAAAGTTCAAGAAAATAGTGTCGAAAATTGACGGCTTAAGCGACAGCGCCGCCATAGACGCACTAAAGAAGTTCCTGTGGTACAACTCCAAATACCGAGAAGAGCTAACCTTGCGCCCTCCGGTAACCATCGAAGATGCCCTTCACTGATACACGAGTTTTAACCCTTTTAATTCCTACTGCAAGTGCACAGCATACGAAGTAGTATTTAGGGGTCGATCCCACGAAGACTAGTTTTCACACTTTGATATATTGAGCTAAATTAAAAGCTAAGACAATTCAAATATGTTTTTGGTTTTTTAATAACTAGTAATGAAAGTGAAATCGGTTGTAAGATAATTTTAACAAGCGTTAGGTCAAGGAATATCGCAGGAGATTCAGAGCAACAGATCAAACAACAATTCAGGCAGTGTTTAAGCACAAGTCTAGAACTCAAACATAAAGATAATATCAATCCACTGTCGTGGTATCAATAACTTTGTCTATCGACCTAGAAATCCTAACTGTCGTTGGTACTAGAAATCGTAAACAAGCATTAAGGATAGGTTCGATACGTTCACAATTCTCACTACATCTACTGTCGTAGGTAATGGTTAAATTGCTCACCAATGTTTATTCTAGCAACCTAGCAACTGTCGTTGTCTAAGTTAAACCTAATATCATAAAATCAAATGATCAATTCGATTTAAGCATTAAGAACAACAAAGGTGAAGACATCGATTCTATTAGCCTATTTGTGTTTAATCCCTTAGCTCATGAATTCCTTTTGACAAACCTTAACCTAACTAAGATATCTACTCAGACATATTTAAAGAAGAAAACAAAGAGATTATAGAGTTCATAATAAAAGCTTGAATAGATAATGAAAGCTGAAAATAACTTAATAAGAACTTAAGTAAAGCATAAATATAAACTTGTAAGTACTTAAGTAAAGCATAAATATAAATAACTGAAAGTAAGAACTGAAAGTAAGAACTGAAAGTAAAGCATATATATAAGGACTGAAAGTAAGAACTGAAAGTAAAAACTGAAAGTAACTTAATAGAACTTGATTAAAGCATAAATGTTTAAAGTTTAAAACAAACTAATAAGAACTTAATAAAAACTTAAACTTAAAAGCTTAATGAAACTAGAGGCATGTTTATAAGCTAGAGAAGAGAGGAGGAAGAAGATGGTGTGATTTTTAACATCAAGAGTGAGTTGTATTTATAGGCCAAGGTGAGGGAAGTAAGTGAGACGGGGAACGGTCGTTCTAGGTGGAGAACGATCGTTCCCCTTGGTCGATCCGTAGTAGGTGAGATGTGGAAGTCGGGAACGATCGTTCTGATGTGGAGAACGGTCGTTCCGTGCGTTTTTGTCGGCAGGGTAGGTGAAGTGTGGAACGGGCACATGGGGCAAGAACGGTTGATCCATAGATTTGTCGGCAAGGTTGGTAAGGTGGGGAACGACCGTTCCGTAGGGGGAACGGTCGTTCTGTTTGGTCGTTCTGACCCAAGAACGGTCGTTCTCTATGGTTGGTCATTTCCTCGTGTTTTCCACGTCAACTCGACTCGAACATGTCCGTAAACGCCAAACTCCTTCGGAACTCCATAAAATCTGTAAAAGACTCAAAACAATAGAAAAGACTCGAAAAACCAACGAAAGATGTAAATAGAAACTCAAACCGAATACTAAAAACGAATCAAAATACGTTAAAAACCGATAATATCAACTCTCCCCAACTAAAACCTTTGCTTGTCCCCAAGCAAAACTAGATATTTTACAAAGAAGAGAGGTTTGAAAAATGTGTGAAATCTCGTAAAACTTATAGGACCATACTCTAAATCAATTGCCCGTAAACCGCATTCGCAAAGTTCAGATCAAAACCGTACTTCAATGTACTTCTCCATAACCGTAGTAAATAAATGAAATCTCATGATCAAGCGGAACTCAATATTTAACATTTATTATCAAATGCATGTACTCTCACAAAGGGAATATCTAACATGTTATGGTCTAGGTATCAAGGTTGGTATTTGGTGGTTCAAGTGTTTCGGTTTTTTTTAGCAGTATAAACGGATGCAAATCATTATGCAAAATCACCGTGAGAAACGGACCAATTAGGAGGTACACAACTCTCCTTAACTCTATTCCTTCTACCCTTATTTAACAAAGTCACAAACAAGAACATGATTTCTTTTAACGTTTTATGAAATCTAAAGATATTACCTTGACTTTCCCGGTTCCTTCTGTTTTTTTTTTTTTTTTTCTTTTCTTTTTTATTCTTTTCTTCTTTTTTTTTATTTTTCTTTTCTCTTTTTTTTTTTTTTTATAAATCGAAGAATGGAACCGGTTAGTCTCGAAGATCTGTATCAAAAGAATTTCAACAATGTAAGCTTATTTCTTGAATGTGAATAAAATCTTCTACCCATTAAAAGTTCATTCTCTTTTGAAACCAAAATTTTCGATGAATATATTCAAAAAGAGATCACATTTCTAGACACATCCCATGAGTTTAATCAGAAAGAGACCACCTATCTAGACACAGTCCTAAAGAAAAGTTGTGTCGGTCCGTATACTCCATAGTTTTTGCACATGAATGCAATGACAGTAAACGAAAATAAGTGGGTTTCAACATGGAAATGGTAAGGGTGTGGTACTAGACTAAGGATAAGTCTAGCCATTTGGAATTAGCAAAGATTGGTAAAAATGATGCAAAGAAAATTCCAAATGTAAAATCCAATACATGATTATCAACCCCCTAAGTGAGATAAATTAAGTCCATATTAAGTTCAAATAATTCGATTAAGTTCAGATGATTTGAGAAATTCACTAAATGATCAAGTTATGGATTTTTCTGCGTTTCCAAACTATCCTCAAACAATGCTAAACAGTCCTAAGACAATGACATCGAACATGTTGCAATTCCAAAAAGTTTAACAAGTTCACACAATATTTTTGACTTAAAATTTTTTTTTTTTTGTTTTTTTTTTTTGAAAATATAAACACACTTAAATAAAACCAAAATAAACATAAGAAATAAAAATCCATAAAACACAACGTTAGTACACAATAAATCCCTCCCCCAGACTCGTTTTTAACCGTCCTGGTTTAAACAAAACTGAAAGAGAAACCCGCAAACTGATAAAAATAAAAATGTCGTAAAATAAAAAATGGATATAACAAGGGATAGAAATAACCACAAGCTCAGTGGTCGCTGGTGGAGCTATCAGTGTTGCTCTCTATCCTTCATCCGCTGAGTAAAAACCTGAAATAAATCCCAAACAAAAACAAGAAACGTAAATAGAACAAGAAAAAAAATTCACGATATTTACATGTTACCTGGTGGGTTGCCTCCCACGAAAGCGCTTGTTTTACGTCGCTAAGCTTGACGTGGAGAGCTGATTATGCTTGAGGTGGGTCGCTTAAGGGAAAGGATTCCCCTTGTGTGATGGTTGAATCAGCGAGGTACGGCTTCAAACGCTGACCATTGACAACGAATTTTCTCCCCTTTTCGTCCAGCAATACCACAGCTCCATAAGGTCGGACTTCTTTGATTGCAAAAGGCCCAGACCATCTTGATCGTAACTTCCCGGGAAACAGCTTCAGCCGAGAGTTGAAGAGTAGGACTTGGTCGTTGGGAGCGAAGTTGCGAGCCAGTATGCGCTTGTCGTGGTATGCCTTGGTTCGCTCCTTGTAAATCTTCGAGTTCTCGTATGCGAGATGCCTAATCTCCTGGAGCTCGTGTAGCTGCATCATGCGCCTTTCTGAAGCTGGTTTGATGTCATAGTTGAGCAGCTTAACTGCCCATGCGGCTTTGAATTCGAGCTCAACGGGGAGGTGACAGGCTTTGCCGTAAACAAGGTGGAAAGGAGTGGTCCCGAGAGGCGTTTTGTAGGCGGTCCTGTAAGCCCATAGAGCGTCGTCTAGCTTGGAAGCCCAGTCCTTCCGAGTTGTGCTCACCGTCTTCTGAAGTATGCTCTTGATTTCTCGGTTAGATATCTCTACTTGCCCACTCGTTTGCGGATGGTAAGGTGTTGCGACCTTGTGTTTTACACCATTCTTGCGCAACAGATTCTCGAAAATCTTGTTGATGAAGTGAGAGCCTCCATCGCTGATGACAACGCGCGGAACACCAAACCTAGGGAAAATGATAGATTTGAACATTTTGATCACTACCTTTGCATCGTTCGTAGGACTCTCCAATGCCTCAACCCATTTAGACACATAGTCAACAGCCACGAGTATGTACTCGTTCCCGTAAGAAGATGGGAATGGTCCCATAAAATCAATCCCCCATACGTCAAAGACCTCCACTTCGAGAATGAAGTTCTGTGGCATCTCATTGCGCTTGCTGATGTTGCCTTGTCGCTGGCATGAATCGCACCTAGAGATAAAGCGCTGAGCATCTTTAAACATTGTCGGCCACCAATATCCAGCTTGTAGAACCTTGGAGACTGTTTTGAAAGTAGCGAAGTGTCCGGCATAGGAAGAGCCATGACAGTGAAACAGAATCTCCGGTATCTCAACATCAGCCATGCAACGTCTGAATACTCCATCCGGGCAATGCTTGTACAGGTACGGCTCATCCCAGAAGTAATGGCGGATATCTTTTAGGAATTTCTTCCTTTTGTTGCCCACAAAACCGTGAGGTTCTACATCAGCAGCTAGGTAATTCGCAATCTCACCAAACCAAGGAATCTGAGGATAGTGGCTGCTTTCGGTTTGGTTGCAGAATTCAGACTGAGCGGGTGCTTCCTCGATTTGGAATACTCCGATCGAGTAAACCTGTTCTTCAGGGAGGCTGTCATTGAGTGGGAGTTCTTCATCAATCCGCATCCTAGATAAATGGTCGGCAACTCCATTATCTATTCCCTTCTTGTCTTTGATCTCCAGGTCGAATTCTTGAAGTAGAAGAATCCACCTAAGTAGCCGTGGCTTAGCGTCTTTCTTGGTCAGCAGATACTTGAGTGCTGCATGATCCGTATGAACTATAACCTTTGATCCAACGAGATAGGACCGAAACTTCTCAAAGGCGAAGACGACGGCCAGAAGCTCCTTTTCTGTCGTAGCATACTTGCACTGGGCATCATCCAATGTGCGACTGGCGTAGTAGATAACGTGGAGCTTCTTGTCTTTCCTCTGGCCGAGAACTGCACCAACAGCATAGTCGCTAGCATCCGTCATAACCTCGAAAGGTAGGCTCCAATCTGGTGGCTGCACAATGGGTGCGCTGACCAATGCTCCTTTGATCGTATGAAAAGCCTCAAGGCAGTTGCTATCAAAATCGAACTTCTCCTCTTTGCACAACAGCCTCGTGAGGGGTCTAGCTATCTTTGAAAAATCCTTGATGAATCTGCGATAGAAGCCTGCATGCCCCAAAAAACTGCGGATCCCTTTGACAGAAGTAGGTGGTTGTAGGTTCATCATAACCTCGATCTTAGCTTTATCCACTTCGATGCCATCTTCTGATATGTGATGCCCAAGTACAATCCCATTCCGAACCATGAAGTGACACTTCTCCCAATTTAGAACTAGGTGTTTTTCCTCACATCGCTGAAGTACCCTGCATAGATTAGATAAACAGTGAGAGAAAGAGTCTCCATATACCGAGAAGTCGTCCATGAACACCTCCATTATGTCTTCGATCAAGTCGGAAAAAATGGACATCACGCATCGCTGGAAAGTTGCCGGAGCATTGTACAATCCGAATGGCATGCGTCGGTAAGCGAATGTGCCATAAGGACATGTGAATGTTGTCATCTCCTGGTCGTCCGGATGGATGGGGATCTGGAAGAACCCTGAATAACCATCTAAAAAACAGTAGTATGGATGGTTTGCAAGTCTTTCAAGCATCTGATCAATGAAGGGCAAAAGGAAATGATCCTTGCGAGTTGCAGCATTTAGTTTGCGATAATCTATGCACATTCTATGGCCGGTTATGGTCCTAGTCGGTATCAGTTCATTCCTATCATTTTTTATCACAGTGATTCCTCCTTTCTTAGGAACTACATGAACTGGACTAACCCAAGTACTATCAGAAATAGCATATATTACACCGGCTTCTAGAAGTTTCATTATTTCCTTTTTAACAACATCTTTCAGATTTGGATTCAACCTCCTCTGATGTTCTATAGAACTCCTCGATTCATTTTCTAGATGTATCCTATGCATGCAAAGATCAGGGGAGATGCCAGTAATATCATCAAGTGAATACCCTATAGCCTTTCTATACTTCCTAAGCTCGCATAAAAGTAAATCTACTTCTACATTATTCAAATCAGCGTTCACAATTACCGGGTAAGTAGAGTTTGTTCCAAGGAATGCGTACCTGAGCCCGGCTGGAAGAGTTTTGAGCTCCAGTTTGGGTGCTTTCAATTCACTCCAAGGGTCGTCTATCGGGTCAAGTGGCGGAGCAGGTGCTCGTGTTGTTTCTGCCGAGTTCTCCTCATCATCTAGGCTCGTGTGCGCTACCATCTGTTCCATTCTTTGGCTGGAGTCTAGCATCTTGGCCAAACTGTCGGCCTCCTCGCTTAGGAAACCATGCTCTCTTTCAGCTAGAGTTAGAGCGGTTTCAAGCGGATCCGGGCACATAAGCTCTTCAGCTGCCTCGTCATATACATCATCCACACCTTCCACAGTGAAGGTCTGTCCATCCATCATCGGTTTCTTCAACAATTTATCCATCTCAAATGACATTACCATGTCGCCTAGCTGAAGGTCAATGACTCCATTCTGTACATCGATTATTGCACCAGCTGTGCATAAGAATGGCCGGCCAAGAATCAGAGGGTCTTTCAGTTCTTCTTCAAGCTCTAGGACCACGAAATCGGCTGGGATGAGTGTGTCTCCAATTTGCACATGAAGATCCTCTAACATACCCACCGGAAGCTTTGTTGATCTGTCTGCGAAGACCAGTGAGATGCGTGTGGGTTTGAAATTGGTGAACCCTAACCGTTTTGCCACAGAGTATGGCATAAGGTTGACACTGGAACCGAGATCGCACAGAGAGCATGCGAATGTCATGGGGCCGATCTTGACTGATAAAACGAATCTGCCGGGATCGCTTCTCTTCTTAAGGACCTTGTTCTGCAGAACAGCACTGCACTCTTTGGAGACTACCATCACGTTTTCCTCCTCAGCAACTTTCCCGGAGACTAGAGTTTTCACATACCGTTTGAGAGCCGGTATCATCTGAACGGCATCCGTGAGAGGCAGCTTCACGGTTAGGTCTCTGAGCATCTTTCTGCATTTGGCATCCTCTAAATCTTTGCGAGACTTCTTGGGTGGTACAGGGTATGGGACTTTGGGTTTGTACACCCTTGCTTCCGGATTGCTGGCCGAAGTTGTTGGAGTTTCTCGGCTGAGTATGTTCTCGGTCGACGGACCAGGGTGCTCGGTTGGCGCTTCTTTTTCTTTCGCCGATTCGGAAGTTGTTTCCGAATTCAATGTTTTCCCGCTCCTTAGCTCGATGGCGTTGACAAACTCCTTCCTAGGTGCTTCAGCTTTTCCAGGCAGAGTCCCTGGTGTCCTTTTTACAGACTCGGCGGTTTGTGCAATCTGAACATCCAGTTGCTTCATGTGGGTCCATACAGCCTCATACTTCCCATTAAGATCAGTATACATAGTGTCAACTTTTTCTGCCGCCTTTTGTTGACTCGCCATCAACTGCTGCATCATGTTCTTCAGCTCGTCTTGGGAGCCGGTTGCTGAAGATGAAGGTTGCGGATTTGTGAAAGGCTGGGGCTGTGAGTTTGTGAAAGGCTGCCTTGGCTGATTCCCTCCTTGGAAACGGTTCTGATTAGGAATGAATGGCCGGTTCAGGTAGTTGTTGGAGTAGTTCTTCTGAAAGCCCATCTGTGGCTGATTTCCTTGCTTAGGATAAGCCTGATCCTGCGGATTCTCCACATTGGTGCTCCTATAGGACAGGTTCGGATGAGTGTTGAAGCCTTGGTTGTTAAAACCGCGGTTCTGTCCGAAACCTTGTCCCGTCATATAATTCACTTCCATCTGATCATTCCCGGTTTCTTCCTCATAGGTTTGAGCGATAGGTGCTCCCCCATTCTCGTCCACAAAGTGGACTGACTTCTGGTCCTTTTTTAGCAAAAGATTAACCAAGGCTGTGAGCTCATCAATCTTCTTGGAGTCCACACTGTTGACCTTCCTCCTGTCGTACTCCGGGCTTTTGTTGCTGGAACTTGTGGCTAGGTTCTCGATCAGCTCCAGAGCTCCTTCCTTTGACTTAGTGTAGAAGTCTCCATTACTCGCGGCATTCAAAGCGTTGCGGTAGTCCCATTCTACTCCGTCATAGAAGGTGCTGAGCAGCTGCTCATCACTAAACCCATGGTGAGGGCACTCGCGCTTGTACTCCTTATACCGCTCCCATGCTTCATTGAATGATTCGCCGGACTGTTGTTCGAATGAGGAGATCTTGTTCCTCAAGGCTGCGGTCTTGGATTTCGTGTAGAACTTATCCAAGAAGGCTGATCTTGCATCAGCCCAAGTCGGTAGAGAGCGTGGTGGTAAAGATTTTAACCACTGTGATGCTTTTCCCTGCTTATCTGGGGGCACACCATTGGAGCTGGTTGTGCTATAGATCTCTTCAAAGTTCTCGATGTGATCCATCGGAATCTCAGCAGGCAGACCATTGAACAGGTGTTGCTTCACGAGGGCGATCATTTGAGACTTGATCTCGTAATCTTGCCTCTGGATGGTCGGGGTAACGATCGCAGATCGATCTTGGTAATATGCGTGAGCCGCATCTTTGTTCCCGAAAGCAGGTTGTGCAACGATTTGCCTCTCCTGTTGCAAGCGAAGCTGCTCCATGGCTGCCTGAAGTTGTTGCAGCTGAGCTGCGATGTCTATTTGTCCGCCCATCTCTGAGTTGGCGGTGTCAGACGTTTCTGCTTCTTTAACGGGTGTGTTGCGTTTTCTGAGTTCTCGTTCTCTCCTTGCTAGCTCGTCGTTTGTCAAGCAAAGAAGGTCCTCGTTGTTTTTGCTCCTTGTGCTCCTTGTGGACATGCACCTGAAACACAAAAACAAAGAAGAGAAGAAAACAAGTTCAGTAAAGTTCTTAGTCTAATAATTTGACCGTAAACCAAAAGTGAAAATTTGGTCCCCGGCAACGGCGCCAAAAACTTGATACACGAGTTTTAACCCTTTTAATTCCTACTGCAAGTGCACAGCATACGAAGTAGTATTTAGGGGTCGATCCCACGAAGACCAGTTTTCACACTTTGATATATTGAGCTAAATTAAAAGCTAAGACAATTCAAATATGTTTTTGGTTTTTTAATAACTAGTAATGAAAGTGAAATCGGTTGTAAGATAATTTTAACAAGCGTTAGGTCAAGGAATATCGCAGGAGATTCAGAGCAACGGATCAAACAACTATTCAGGCAGTGTTTAAGCACAAGTCTAGAACTCAAACATAAAGATAATATCAATCCACTGTCGTGGTATCAATAACTTTGTCTATCGACCTAGAAATCCTAACTGTCGTTGGTACTAGAAATCGTAAACAAGCATTAAGGATAGGTTCGATACGTTCAAAATTCTCACTACATCTACTGTCGTAGGTAATGGTTAAATTGCTCACCAATGTTTATTCTAGCAACCTAGCAACTGTCGTTGTCTAAGTTAAACCTAATATCATAAAATCAAATGATCAATTCGATTTAAGCATTAAGAACAACAAAGGTGAAGACATCGATTCTATTAGCCTATTTGTGTTTAATCCCTTAGCTCATGAATTCCTTTTGACAAACCTTAACCTAACTAAGATATCTACTCAGACATATTTAAAGAAGAAAACAAAGAGATTATAGAGTTCATAATAAAAGCTTGAATAGATAATGAAAGCTGAAAATAACTTAATAAGAACTTAAGTAAAGCATAAATATAAACTTGTAAGTACTTAAGTAAAGCATAAATATAAATAACTGAAAGTAAGAACTGAAAGTAAGAACTGAAAGTAAAGCATATATATAAGGACTGAAAGTAAGAACTGAAAGTAAAAACTGAAAGTAACTTAATAGAACTTGATTAAAGCATAAATGTTTAAAGTTTAAAACAAACTAATAAGAACTTAATAAAAACTTAAACTTAAAAGCTAAAATGAAACTAGAGGCAATGTTTATAAGCTAGAGAAGAGAGGAGGAAGAAGATGGTGTGATTTTTAACATCAAGAGTGAGTTGTATTTATAGGCCAAGGTGAGGGAAGTAGGTGAGACGGGGAACAGTCGTTCTAGGTGGAGAACGATCGTTCCCCTTGGTCGATCCGTAGTAGGTGAGATGTGGAAGTCGGGAACGATCGTTCTGATGTGGAGAACGGTCGTTCCGTGCGTTTTTGTCGGCAGGGTAGGTGAAGTGTGGAACGGGCACATGGGGCAAGAACGGTCGATCCATAGATTTGTCGGCAAGGTTGGTAAGGTGGGGAACGACCGTTCCGTAGGGGGAACGGTCGTTCTGTTTGGTCGTTCTGACCCAAGAACGGTCGTTCTCTATGGTTGGTCATTTCCTCGTGTTTTCCACGTCAACTCGACTCGAACATGTCCGTAAACGCCAAACTCCTTCGGAACTCCATAAAATCTGTAAAAGACTCAAAACAATAGAAAAGACTCAAAAAACCAACGAAAGATGTAAATAGAAACTCAAACCGAATACTAAAAACGAATCAAAATACGTTAAAAACCGATAATATCATTCACCGCGCCTCGAACTTCATAGTCCTCGAAGAAGACATGAAGGCTTTGACCAACAAACATCAACCGCCGACCAGGAGCACGGTGCAGCCCTCCGACAGAAGGAGCGGACGAAGCAGCGGGAACGAAGAAACCAGTACGGGTGGAGCCCACAACTACCAAGTGAGCACCGAAAGGTCACTCGAAGAATCCGTACGCGGAAAAGGATCATGGAACACCTGGACTCGGACTTGCTACGACGAGAAAGCGTACTGCACCTTCCATAAAACCAAAGGACACTCGACCGAGAAATGCAGGACAATCGCGAGAAAACTCACGACGAAATTTTTGGCGGGAGAACTTGGAGGCGGAGTAACTTTGCAAAGCCTCGGAGCAATAAACGAAACTGAAGAGGCCCAAGACGATCACCCCAACGGGGAGCTTCCCCAAAAACCAGCCGAAGAAACTCCTAAATGAGGGAGAAGATCAAACGAGGATGCCCCTGCCGGAAACCGAAGAAGGATCCATATGATCATAGGAGGATCCCAGTACTGTCGGGATACGGTCGCATCCATAAAAGCGTTCCTAAGAAGAGGAGACAAAGGATCAAATCCACCAGCACAAATCGCTCAGAACAACGACCCGATCGCATTTAATGAGAGCGACGCGGAAGGACTCGATCAGCCCCACGACGATCCGCTGGTGGTAGAACTCGACATCAACGACTACGACGTATCCAGAGTCTTAATCGACACCGGAAGCTCCGTAGACGTAATATTCCGAGAAACGTTGCGACGGATGAACGTCGACCTCTCAAAGGTAAAGCCTAACCCGAGATCGCTAACCGGATTCTCTGGCAAGGTTGCCATAACAGACAGAACGATCCAGCTCCCAGTTCATGCGGGCGACATAACAAAGATCGTGAACTTCGCAGTGGCTAACCATCCCGCAATCTACAATGTGATCATGGAAACCCCATGGATTAACTCGATGCGAGCAATCCCATTGACGTACCACTTATGCCTAAAATTCCCGACCCCGAGTGGAATCAAGACAATATAGGGAAACCAAAAGGAGGCTCGGATCTGCTTCCAGGCGGAGCACAAACTCCGGAACCCGACGATCCCACAGAGGGAAAATCCAAAGCGCAAAGATGCAGACGCGAGTCTAGAGCCGCCAAACAAGGCAAGCGAGACCGACAAATTTGAGAAAACCGAAGCCCTGCCCGCAAAACACGAAAGCGACTCAGAAAAACCGACGAATATTGAAGAGGACAAGTCCGAGACCACAGAAGTCGCGAAGGACGATACTGCACCAAAGGCCTAGCCTCGCTCATTTTACAAAAAAAAAAAAAAAACGGAACTATGGGTGACTTGATCCCTTTTCACGAAGGGTACGTAGGCAGCTCGTCTAAAAAACGAGTTCAATTGCCCCCCTCCATAAAAAAGGGGGGGGGAGTGGGTCCGTATATCCATACTCCCGCAAAGAGCCTATACGGACCCTGGGACTTAGCATCTCACAACCCATCAAAAATTCGAACAATCTTTCGAGAATGTCGACCAAGGCATGAACTCCGGATGAACACTGGGACTTAGCATCTCACAACCCATCCGGATAAACTGACGATCCACCCAACGAACGAAGAAAAGGGCGAACCACGGATGAACACCAGGACTTAGCATCTCGCAACCCATCCAGGTTCGTTCACCCGACGATTCAACTCGGACACGCCTTCACGATTCACTCAAGTTTTCAAACAAATCCGTCTGTTGTTGGCCACAACAAGACATTCACATCTCAACCATGGTTCTTTCAACATCTCGCAGCGGATAAATCTAGCGCGCTATACAAATTTCCGGACTAATATATGAAGGGTGTAACCTGATCGGGAATGCGGGAAGCGTCATGACGATATTCTGTTTAGCTTATCTTCCGGAGCATCTTGTGAAGTGGAAAAATTACAAGATGTCGACCGCGAACATAAGCTCTCCAAACCCAGTAAATGCCAAAAAAGGAATGCTGGTCTTAACACATCTCGCAAAGGGGCAGTACCAAACCGGCTCTAGTACGAGATCTTAAACGCGTCTCATCCAAAGCGGAACAAAGAAACCAATGCACCAAGTTTCCCGCAACAGCAAAACAAACCCAGAAAGTAACCTCGATGATACACTGGTCCTAATGATCGGCATGCCCGACAAAGCATCCCCATCACAACACTCAAAACTCAAGTAAATCAGAAATTCAAAGACAGCCTAAAGACGATCAAAGACAATGCATAAAGAAAGACCATAAAGAGTTCAGCAAGTGCAACAAGGCTCAAAGCAACCCAAAATAACATAAGCAAAAATATAAATTACAAGTGCCATCCTAATCGGATTCAGCACCGAAATGATCATCGTGGGCGTCAAGATTGGAACCGGCAGTGTCCGTCACTCCAGCATCGGCAGCCTCACCCTCAAGGGGATCCTGGCCAAGGCAGCACTCAGAAACATACGGAGATACGGGCGAATAGACTAGCGTCCCAGCATAAGCCTCCAAGTTCCGCTTGAAGTAATCCACATCACCAGCACGAGCGTCGGCCTTCGCTTGGCATTCGGCCAGCTCCTTGGGAACATCAGTAAGGTTGGCATCAAGATCCTTAAGCAGGATCAAATTCCCGGAGATCTCAGTGACCTCCGCCTCGACACGGCATGATTGGACAACCCGGCCAGAGAGGCCCTTGCCTGCTCCAAGCGAGCACAAAACACCTCAACATCCTCCCATCTTTGCTGCTTCTTAGCCTTCGAGATCCCTTTCTCGCAATCGCGCCTCTCCTGCTCCAACGTCTTCCGAAGAGGTTTCGTTAGTCCCTTATACTTGCGGGACCTCTTCTTCTCATCATCAAGTTTCTTCCTCTCATCATCAAGATTCTTTCTCTCGTCTTCAAGCTCCTTCCTCAGAGCTGCGATTTTCTCGGTGTAGCGCCGAGCTTCATCGGCATGGCGCTGAGCCTCAAGCAACGCGGTCTCATGAGCCACCTTGGACGCATGCACGGCAGCACAAAACTAAAGGACCAAGACAAAAGAACACTTAGCTAAAATATAACCAAAAACAAAAAGCAAGTATCGGAAAAATCCGAAGAAACGTACCGACACCGCCCGAGAGGCCATGTACCCATAAGAGGCTGGATAATCCCAAGAAGGGACAATCCCCGAAGACAAATCGCTAAGCCAGGCAGCAACCCTCAGCGACTCGGAATGATCTCCGCTGGCAGCCTTGCTGGCGTCAAACGAGAAGGAAGGTTTAGGAACTCCAGCCGGCTCGGAGCGAGCGGAACGTGCTTCTCTCGGTTTAACGCCTTCTCAGCAATTCCCTTGCCCTTATCGGATACGGAGGGTCTTTTCCCCCGCGGAGGACGAGAAGTAGGCAGGCCGCAAACCAGCACGCCGAGAGGAACGATCGCACGCACTTCCGGGACTTGGACAGATGAACCGCCCTCCTCCTGGAAAGCACGAGGACTGCTGCGAATCTCGGACCCTTCGGCTTGGGAGGTGGCTTGTTTCTTGGACTTGCGAAGGTTACAAACACCCTCCATTCCTGGATAACTGATCGGATCACGGAACTCGGGCCCTTTGATCGGGAGCTCTTTCTTACACATAAGCCGCGCCTCCAGAAATCGAGTCCAAAGACCGGCGTTCTGCCAATCAACCTTCTTCAAGCAAAGGGTCTCGATAACCTCATCGTAATCAAGAGGAAAGTGCGGAAGGACAATCGGAACTGCAAAACACGCGATAAGGCAAAACATGTTAGAACATTCACAAAGAAACACAATGGCACAAGTGCACGGACAATCATCTACCACGTTCATCCCACGCTGGCTACATCCTCCCCGCATAATACTCGCCAACAGCGGCGGAATTCGCAGCAACGTAGAAAAACTTATTCCTATTCACCTTGCAATGATTGTCGAGACCGATAGAAAAATGAGCGAAGAGATTTTCCTTGAAGGCGATCGAGTAGGACATTGGTCCGGATTTCTTCACCGAAAAGCAGTTCAGTAGATGGGAAAGTCTCAGGTCCGCCCCAGTTTCAATCCCCCGGACTACAACCGCCATCAAATGACGAAGCGATTGGGGAAGAAGCTGCGAGAACGCAATCCTTTGATACCTCGTGAACTGTATAACTAAATGCGGGATCAGAAACCATATAAAGGACTTATAAAACATAGCCTCGTGCATGGCAAAGTATCCAGCCGGGCAGCAATCTATACTCTCGCCATCTCTAGGAAGGACGAACTCCACCTCCTCAAGAACGAAGCACTTGCGTCTCAAGTCATCTAGAGATTCCTTCGTGGACAAAGTAGGGCCGGTCGGGACAAGCTTCCTTCGCCTGGCATATGCTTTAGAAGACTTTGGAGCCGGGACATTTACAGTTGGTAATTCGACACCAAAGTATGCATCCCTTTCTCCCGGAGAAACAGGCTCCCACTTAACCGAATTATAATCCGAAGACTGCATATCCGGAACTTGGCCATCTTGTCCGTGTTCCGCTTCGCCACTAGGCATAACAAAACCATCGCCAACAGATGGAAGCTGACTCGTCTCATGAGCTGAGCCACTACTCCCGAAGGGGAAAGGCAAACCGCCACTTTCACCAACGGAATCTAAGGCGCCGGTTTTTTCTGGGCCAGGCAAGCCGCTAGTAACCTCGTGATTCAGAACGTCGTACGGACCATACGAGGGCATCTGATCGTGCCCGTCCATTGAAGGAAGATGACTAAAATCGACATCCCAGCGTTGCCCATCGCTAGTGATAGGACTATGGTCAGCGTACCGGACAAAACCAATGAGAATGGACGGATGGATGGGAAGCAGCTTGAACCGGAGCTGGGAAGCTGTAGCAAAGGAATTATTCCGTGGGAAAATGGACCAGAAATGACTATTGCTCGGGGGAACTTGAGGTTGGCACGACTCGGATTGTAACAACTCTTGGACCTCGGACCAGATGGCATTTTCACTCGGACCAATTTCATTCTTCACCGAACCAATCCATCAGATAAGATGATTGGTCAAGTCAGAAAACACTTCGATCGGGGAAAATCTGATCATGACCGTTCCGACCACAGCCAGACCCGGGATCATGACCATGGACCACACAGCCATCAGCCCAAGAGTCACCTTGCATTCCGCATGGACTTGAAGAGTCATTTTGACTAGAATTTATTTCTAGTCTTCTTTTATATTTCCTATGCCTTGTTTTCTCCACATTCTTTCTAGTTTTCCGCACAATTCTAGTTTTCAGTAAATTGTAAACTCTATAAATAAGGCTTGATTGCCATAATAATATTCAGACTTGTTTTTGGCTTTTTGCTTTCTTTAAGAGAAATCTCTTGGTTCAGAGATTGAACTATTTCGTTTTCTGGTTAAGGGTCACTTCCAGCAAACACTTCTTGAGTTAAGGGTCACTTCTCAAGAATTTCGGGTATATCAAGAGTCATTCCGCACCTCTTGACGCTCCCTTCAATCCACCCAGCTCCGTGTGTGTGTGGTTAACCTCACGGTTCATATCCAGTTCGATCCAGCATTTGAGTAATCCTTCCCGGGAGTGTATCATTTGGTATCAGAGCTCCACTCTAAGTTTGGTTTCTATCTTCTTCTTATTTTCTCACCTCTTCATCTTTTGTTTGTTTTTGTTATTTTCGTTTAGCAGAAAAAAAAAAAACAAAGAAACAAAAAAGACAAATATTTTGCTTGTCTATCATCTTTTTTTTTATGAGCCAGATTTGCCCTCATAATGGAAAGCACCAAAGACATACGTTCATTGTTCGGATCATATCTTCTCAACCACGAGGATTATATGCGTCAAACCACCTGTAAAATGTTCTCAGCTCCATTACAAAGCTCCTCGAAGAAGAATCAGATCAAACCGAGTTCATATGAAGGAGTTATGCCATTTACAAGTTGGGTGTTTTCCAGCTTACGCGAATTCAGACCTCTGAACATTCAATGAAGAATTCTGACCAGGCCAGATGGAATTAGGCCACAAACCGAATTGTTCTGCAATCTTGGTCCAATAGAGAAGCTCAATCAGAAGCCCACTTTCCAATTCCACAAGGCCTAGGCGGATTTAATCAGATCAAGAGTCATTAGAGTTGAAGATTCAATCAAACAATCTTTATTTCTAGTCAAAGTCTTTGGTCTTTGTTCTAGTTTCAAGTGGCCTTGTTTTTCACACAATCTGCCTAGTTTTTATTCATTTGTAACCTATATAATCACAATTTCGTTCAAGGAATAAATCAGAGAGTAGTTTGTTATTTTTGGAACCTTTTGAGTGGTTAACTCATTCTTCCTTCAATGGTGTGTAATATCCATTGATCTGATCATGGTGTGTAATATCCTTGATCAAAACCTCTTTGTCGTCTAGGTGCATCATATCCTAGGGCATTGAGTCTGGAATATCAAGAGCCTTCCGCAACTCTTGTGCGACCCTTCGATCCATTTCGATCCGTCTTGGTGCGTCATATCCACGGGATCAACCCGAATATCAGAAGTCTTCCGCAGCTTCTGTGCGACCATTCAATCCACCGCCTTGTCTTGCAAGGATTATCCAACCTACCAACTTAGAGTGCATCATCCTTGGGAGATTTTCATCAACTCCGTAGGCAGAACAAAGTCTACCATCGTAGGGACAACCATCGCTGGAGACTTGGCTACCCTATCTGATCCATTATTACCCACCTGCCTGTCGTACCATATACGTCCTTACGTTACCGCCATCTCCAAAAGATCATGAGGGCTATCATCCTTATTATTAAACACAAAATCATTTCTATTCTTCCAAGGATACCAAAGAATCCAAGGAAAATAGGTGTCTGTGACATCCTTTGGGAGTCTGTAAAACAAAAAAAAAATTCATATTTGCGAAAATCGATTGTCCAGGGAAAACAACCTGATTAGTTGGTACCACCGAAAGAGTCCACGTCTTTACCACCGGAGGACATTCGAATATGACATGATTAATTGATTCCTCCTCTGATCCATACCTTGTGCAATTAATATGACAAATAATTTCCCTAAAACATAAATTCTTATTAACCAAAATAAATTCCAATAATACTTGCCACAAAAAATGTCTGAGTTTAGAAAGACATTTTATCTATCTAAGCCTTGGTCAGTAGGGGCTTGACATCAGCACCATAGAACACCTCTGTGACCCCTTTGTCAGGATCATATTCATTCTATTAGTACTTTCCATCACTTTAATTTATTCAACTAAATTTGTTCGTTTGAAACGAACGTGGACTATTCTTAATTTATCCAATTCTTATATGCACATAATAGTTTTCTTAAGTCAAGTTTTGTTCTCTTGTGTCTTTTCTATTCATATTATAGTCAATGAATTGAAGAGATTGTGCTCTTCGGTTCAGTCTATTTATTTAAACTTACTTTGTTTTTGTTACAAATGTCAATAACAACGGCGCCGAAAGAAGCGAATTATTCGCGCATGTGGAGCCCACGTCACTATTTGCACAGTAATTCATTTTCTATATATACGATCGTTTCGATCGTTGTAAGAACACACCAATTTTCTCATATAATCAAAAAGGAAATTCTCTCTCGTCTCCTTTTTCATATCTCAGTATCATTTACTCTGCGGGTATTAAATTTTTTGTCTTTATTTATTATTTCCGATATAATAAATTATCAGTATTATTATAACACGTTATCAGCACGATCGTTCTACGATATGGGCTATATATATATGTAATATTTACTCTGTTATAATGGCCGGGATACCCGCCTATATAATAATTTATTATTATTGTAATGGTTGTTTAACGCACCATTATTTTCTTAATATTACCGTGGGCGGTTTGTCGCCTCGTTATTTAATTTACCTGCACTATACCATGGCTGCTAAAAGCACCATAATTATTTATTTACTGTTAATATTATAATGGATGGCCGAGCCACCTGTATAATTTTATTGTTAATGTCATAATGGATGGCTAAGCCACCGCATATTTATTTATTGTTTCAATGTGGATGATTATATCACCATAATTTTTCTGATTATATATCTGTTTATATTATAATCATTATAAATTAAATATGCATATTTTGTGTTCAAAATAAGATTGCGGTCTCATTTATTCCTCAGGCGAATAAATCTAGACTCATATCAACGTACATCTCCAGGAACCCCTGTTCCGTTAAAGAGCACCTTCTTGTCCAACTGGGAAGAAGTAGTACGGATTTAATCAAAAATTCAGTTTTTCCGGTAGCCTTTTTTTTCATAACGGTCACAAAGATTTTTTCACAAAATTTTTACTATGAACAGTGTTTTCGATCTATAAATAAACTCATCCCTCACTCATTTCATTTCACTCATCGATTTCATATCTTCTCTCTTCTTCTCTCAAATATTTCACAAATATTTTTCATCTAATTTTTTTGTAAGAATGATGAGAATGATGATCCGTTTGCTTTTAATTTTCTGTGCGATTTTTATTTTTACATCGATTTATCTTCTTTGCACAGAAGATTCTAATCGGGAATATCTTGCCATAAATGTTGTTTTACTTTTTTATACATTATTTTTCTTTGTAATTGCTTGTATTATTCATGTAAACGGCTCATTTTAAATGAGTGATTATTATCGCACTAATAAAGTTTTATGATTTTGTTTTAGAAAATTAAAATGGCAAACATTGAAAAGCTCAAGTTCCCGGCTCTCAAAATTACTGGAGCAAACTATATCGCTTGGATTACAAATGTTGAGCTTTATCTGGAAATGAAAAAGCTAACAGACACTATCAAAAGTGGAAATAAATCGCCCGCTGAAAATAAACCTGAAGCGATAATTTTCTTAAGGCAACACCTTGATGAAAATGTAACGCATGACTATGCGCACATAAAAGACCCAGCTGAACTGTGGCAAGCTTTAAAAGAGAGGTTTGACAACCAGAGGGAAGTAAATCTTCCTCACGCTCTGGAAGAGTGGAAGAACCTGAGGTTTCAGGATTTTCAAAAGGTTGCAGACTACAATTCTGCTATGTTGAGAATAGTGTCACAATTGAAATATTGTGGTCACTCTATCTCCGAAGATGAAATGCTTGAGAAGACATACCTCACATTTCATAAAGAGCAGCATGTCTTGCCAAAAATATATAGAAAATGTGGGTACACAAGGTTCTCGGAATTGATAGTGACGCTCATTCTCGCAGAGAAGAATGATGAGCTCCTAATCAAAAACCACAATTCTCGACCTACGGGAGCCAAAGCATTCCCTGAAGTGAATGCTACGGCCGTGGAAAATTCTGGAAGAAAATTCCAAAGTTATCGGGGTCGTGGCCGTCGATTTAATCGCGGACGTGGAAGAGCTTATAATTTTAAGGGGAGAGGATCTAACAAATGGATCCGATCTGAACATCAATCCAAAGAGAAAGAAACTCAAGAGGATATCACCCAGAAGCGTGAGACAGTGTGCTACAGATGCGGAAGCAAAGGGCATTGGTCTCGTACATGCCGTACTCCTCCACACCTTTGTAAGTTGTACAAAGAGTCATTAAAAGGAAAAGCAAAGGAGGTGAACCTCACAGAAGACTTTGCTGGTACATCGTACCTCGACTCTTCAGACTTTATGAATGAGCTCGACTGAGACCACCTGAAGAGAATTACGGAAATGCTTGTAATGAGACTGCTGAATAGTCTCCAATAATGCCATGTATAATTATTACGTTTTTTTTCAGTTTTTAAACAAATAATGTTGGTTTCTTATAATTACTAATGTATAATTATCATGTGTGTTTCTATGAATAAATTTCACTTTCTTTATTGATCTTTGTCTTAATTACAGAAATGGATCAAAATGCGGATGGAATAAAATCCAAGAAAATGCAAGAAATTTGCATAATAGATAGTGGAACAACGCACACTATTCTAAGAGAAAATAAATATTTCTCTGATATAAAACCAAGAAGGATAATTGTCAATACAATCTCAGGTCCTGCAGACGTGATTGAAGGAATTGGCAAAGCCAACTTTATGTTGCCTAATGGAACAAAAATTTCCATAAACAATGTCTTGTATTCTCCGAATTCCAAAAGGAATTTGTTGAGTTTTAATGACATATACCTTCATGGATATGATACTCAGTCTGCAACTGAGAATGGAAAGAAGTATTTTATATAACTTCTGATATATGGCAAAAGGCATATTTTGGAGAAGTTCCCAAAACTCCCTTCTGGTTTGCATCATACTTATATAGATGCAATTGAATCAAACCTGTGATCAAAAGAAATCCTGAGGATTTCACATTGTGGCATGATCGCCTTGGCCATCCAGGCACCACAATGATGCGCAAGATCATAGAAAGCTCACATGGTCATCCACTGAAAATCCAAGAGATATATCAGGGAAATAAAATGACATGTGCTGCATGTTCTCTTGGCAAATTGATCATAAGGCCATCGCCAACCAAAATCGATAAAGAATCACCAAAATTCCTTGAAAGAATTCAAGGCGATATTTGTGGACCAATACATCCACCTTGTGGACCATTCCACTATTTTATGGTATTATTGACGCATCCAGTAGATGGTCACACGTTTGTCTATTATCATCTCGAAATATGGCATTTGCGAGATTTCTAACTCAGATAATCAAACTGCGAACTCAGTTTTCTGATTATCCCATTAAAAGAGTTAGATTAGACAACGCTGGTGATTCACATCCCAAGCATTCAAAGATTATTGTATGGTAACGGGAATTGAAGTTGAACATTCTGTAGCTCATGTTCATACTCAAAATGGTTTGGCAGAATCATTAATTAAGCGTCTGCAATTAATTGCAAGACCTTAATCATGAGATCACAACTCCCACCTCTGTATGGGGACATGCTATTTTGCATGCTGAAGCACTGATTCGGATAAGACCAAGTGCATACCATAAGTATTCCCCACTTCAGTTGGCATTTGGTCGAGAACCAAATATTTCCCATCTCAGAATCTTTGGTTGTGCAGTGTATGTGCCTATAGCACCACCACAACGCACAAAGATGGGACCACAAAGAAGGTTGGGAATATATGTTGGTTGTGATTCTCCATCAATTGTACGATACCTAGAACCACAGACTGGTGATGTCGTTACGGCACGTTTTGCCGATTGTCACTTTGATGAAAAAGTGTTCTCGATTCTAGGGGAGAAAATAAACAAGTAGTGAAGGAAATCAAATGGAGTGTGCCATCCTTATTACACCTTGATCCTCCTACTAAAGAGTCAGAACTAGAAGTTCGACGAATTATGCATTTGCAAAGCATAGCAAATCAACTTCCTGATGCATTTGCGGATACCAAAACGGTAACTAAATCTCATATACCGGCTGCAAATGCTCCTGCTCGTATTGAAATACCACAAGAACGTGGGAAAGCAGATGATACACGTGAGTCTGAAACACGCCGGAAGCGTGGCAGGCCCGTTGGTTCTAAAACTAAGAATTATAAGAAACAAAAGAAAGTTGAAACTCATGAAACACCCAAAGTAGCAGAAAGTACTTTGGAGAAAACAAATCATGAGACCCATGATAATGTAGAGCATCAAAATCCCGAAGAAAATCTTGAGATTTCTATAAATTATATCCATAATCAAAAGATATGGAAAAGAAAAGAAATAGATGATCTCGATGATGTTTTCTCATATCTTGTGTCACAAGAAATAAATGAGGAAAATGAAGATCCAGAGCCAAAGTCTATGTATGAATGTCAAAAAAGACATGACTGGATAAAATGGAAAGATGCAATACAAGTCGAACTTGATTCGCTTAATAAACGAGAGGTTTTTGGACCCATTATGCTCACACCCAAAGATGTGAGACCAGTTGGATCTAAGTGGGTTTTCGTTCGCAAACGAAATGAGAAAAATGAGATCATGAGATATAAAGCTCGTCTCGTAGCCAAGGTTTTTCACAAAGACCTGGAATAGACTACGAGGAAACGTATTCTCCTGTTATGGATGCAATCACGTTCAGATTCTTGATGAGTCTGGCGGCTGATGAAAATCTAGAGATGCGACTTATGGATGTCGTTACGGCATATTTATACGGGTCATTGGATACTGATATCTATATGAGAGTTCCCGATGGATTTAAGATGCCAGAAGCATTAAGTTTTAAACCAAAATAGTTATGTGCAATAAAATTGCAAAGATCATTATATGGGTTAAAGCAGTCTGGACGTATGTGGTATAATCATCTCAGTGAGCATTTAACGAAAGAAGGATATGTAAATGATCCTATATGCCCATGTGTTTTCATTAAGAAAACAGAAACTGGATTTGTAATAATCGTAGTATATGTTGATGATCTAAACATAATCGGAACTCATGATGAGATACAGAAAGCGTCAGATTATTTAAAAGGAGAATTTGAGATGAAAGATCTCAGGCAGACAAAGTATTGTCTTGGCCTTCAGATTGAGCATTTTGAAAAGGGTATATTTGTGCACCAATCCACATATACCAAAAGAGTGTTAAAAAGATTTAACATGGATAAGGCAACTCCACTCAGTACTCCCATGGTCGTAAGGTCACTTAATATTGAAAATGATCCATTCCGACCACATGAGGAAAACGAAGAGATACTTGGTCCTGAAGTACCATATCTAAGTGCAATTGGAGCTCTGATGTACCTTGCAAATTGCACACGGCCTGATATATAATTTGCTGTTAATCTTTTGGCAAGATTCAGTTCGTCCCCTACGCGAAGGCATTGGAATGGAATTAAACATGTTTTCCGTTACCTTCAAGGGACCACTGACTTAGGATTATTTTATCCTAAAAATTCAAAAGGTAAAATGGTCGGTTTTGCAGATGCAGGATACCTATCGGATCCACACAAAGCCCGATCACAAACGGGATACGTTTTCACGATCGGAGGCACTGCTATATCTTGGCGTTCTCAGAAGCAGACACTGGTCGCTACTTCCTCGAATCATGCTGAACTTATTGCACTTCATGAAGCAAGTAGAGAATGTGTCTCACTGAGATCAATAAGCCGACACATCCGATCAAGCAGTGGGATTCTCAGAGATACGGAACCAACTATCTTATACGAAGATAATGCTGCATGCGTTGCTCAAACGAAGGAAGGATATATCAAAAGTGATAGAACGAAACATATACCTCCGAAGTTGTTCATGTACATTCAAGAACTCGAGAAGAATAAGGAGATTGAAGTGAGATATGTCCGTTCTTGCGACAACGCAGCTGATCTTTTCACGAAATCATTACCCACCACTATGTTCAGGAAGCATGTACATAGTATTGGAATGCGTCGTCAACAAGATCTCGGAGACAACCTTAATCAAGGGGGAGCTTGCGCAGTTGTACTCTTTTCACCTTAGTATGGTTTTTTCCCATTAGGTTTTTTTTTTTAAGGTTTTTAACGAGACAACAAAGGCGTTGAGCAAAAAGCGATCGTGACATTGGTCTCCAAGGGGGAGTGTTACAAATGTCAATAACAACGGCGCCGAAAGAAGCGAATTATTCGCGCATGTGGAGCCCACGTCACTATTTGCACAGTAATTCATTTTCTATATATACGATCGTTTCGATCGTTGTAAGAACACACCAATTTTCTCATATAATCAAAAAGGAAATTCTCTCTCGTCTCCTTCTTCATATCTCAGTATCATTTACTCTGCGGGTATTAAATTTTTTGTCTTTATTTATTATTTCCGATATAATAAATTATCAGTATTATTATAACAGTTTTATGTTTATCCATGTATTGTTTAGGATGTTAAGTCAAACAAATGTGGGTTTGGGATTTCCCTTATGATTATATATATTCACTTGGCTGTGAATCAGAAGCTGCCAAAAGCATCAATTACCATAACAAAACAAATTTTATGAAAGATGTAGAAAGTTCTGTTGGAAAAGAAGTGTGGGACTATATCTGTGCTTCTCCTTTGGGGGTCATTATACGGTTCGTTGATAGAACATTCACTTGGTCATCTAAGCTCGGTTCTCTCTCTCACATGGTAATACGTATTACAAAATTCAAAACAAAATTCATTTTTTGTTTTTGTTTTCACTTTTGTCGAATCTCTCGCCTTACAAGCTGAAATTCTTTTGGTTTTGTGTGTTTAGATCTGTCTTTTCTTCTCCTTCTATGTATGGTAGATTCTGAAAACTCTGATGTTTTATTGATGATTTATAAGGTTTCGGTTTCGGGTTTTACGATGCAGATTATGAAACCAGATTGTGAAACGTTGTAACTTAGCTTTCAGTGAAGCTCTTAGGTCTTTTCTTTATTGTAATTTTGGGAAATTAGTGTTCTATGTTGTGAGTTCGAGCTCCTGTGCTTCAGATTAGTGTTCTTGTTATCTTCTCCACCGATATTTTGTAATCATCATTGCAGATATAGTCGTCTTTGTTCTTGTTAGTGTCGTCGTTCATGCTATAAGATCCTGCTTCATCTTCCTTCGTCATCCTTCCATTATCCTTTTTTTTTACACTCTTCTCTCCCGCAAACAAAAACGCTCGCAGTTTTAGGGATTTTTATTCCATTTTTGTTTTTTTTTCTTTCTCTTATAATACTTTACCTCAGCCTGGAATTTACTTGCTTATGTTTACTGATAACTCATCCTGCAATTTACTGTAACCATTGATGACTAACATTATATCTTGCAAACAGATACTACCCCTTATTAGGCCAACAAAGACGATAATGAATTTTCACATTGGCAACTACGAGTGGCATGAGTTCTTTCCACATGGTAAGTTTTCAGGTTATCTTCCTTTCTTGTTGCAATGTATACTTCATTACACCTGCCTTGACTAATCTATGATTTGATATAGCAACTAACAATATTGGAGTGGTTCTTGCTGTATGGGCGCCAATTGTATTGTAAGTAGATATTATCATGTTAAAAGAGCTCCCAAGAAAGAAACAAATGCTGTTTATATATGGTTTACTTATTTGGGTATGTTATATTTTGAGTAGGTTTACCTGACGGATACTCAAATATGGTACGCCATTTTTTCTACTCTGTTTGGAGGCATACATGAGCCTTCAGTCATTTGGGAGACGTAAGTGGAATTTTACCCTCGCATCCTCGATACCGCAAAAGAATAGACATTGTTGTTTACTGTGCAACCTAGTAGATGATAGTACTCTTGTTCAAACGTCAGTGAACACCACACACAAAATCAGATTGAAGTATGATTTGTGAAGAAGCAAGACTATGTGCGGTTAGTATAAAACTTTGTTTTTGTTTGGTCTTTAGAGAATCAAAACTGTCTCTTGAAATAGTTTCATGGCTAGGTTCCTTTAGAGAATCAAATAGGAGCGAGTTTTGTTTAGTCCTCTGGATATTTTGATGTTAGTTGAAATGGTTTCCTCATGTTTTTATAGCAAAAGCTTAAAGAATTTATGAACCAGACATCAAGTAATGATGCCATTGCATAATTTATTTGTGGTGAGCATTCAGGAATACTTCTCAAGTTTAGAGTCATCATGTAATGATGAAATGATTGAGATGAAGTCTAACATGAAGAGTATCAAGGAGAAAGTTGATATTGTTGCTAGTGCTTTTCAAGCTTTCATTGCTGAATCCATGTTCAACCAATTCCAAGTATTTGAATGCTTTTCAAGCTTTTATTGGATACACATGTATTCTTCTAAACCAAGTGTCTTATTTCTGTTTTCTACAGGTGAGTGAAAATTATTTCGAAGATTCTTCAACAGTTAACATCTCAGGTTTGATCTCTTATCTAATAATGGTTTTGTTGTTTTTGTAATTTAATATTATGCTTTCAAATTATATATAAATTTGTGTATGGTTGCAGGCAAAAACAGCACAGCAGTGTAAAATCTGAGGAGGAATATACAAAGAAAAAGCATGAAGAGGAACATACATTAACACATATTTCTGAATTTATGATTTTATTTATATTTTTTATGTATAAACATATCTTTTATATTGGTGAAATATTGACATTTTATGTAAAAACAGATTCTTTGATTAATTGAAATTTATATAATTTTAATTAATTTGAGTGATTTTCTACATTGTAATTAGTATAAAATAATTAATAATAATCAATTAATGTATACGTCGGTTGAATAAACTAGTAACGCTGCTAACCCCGCGCATGCGCGGGGTGCGTTCCATTTGGTATATGTAATTTTTTGGCGTTTCATATTTAGTTTGATTTAAAAAGCAATGCTAAAGAATATAGTAATATTTCTGTGTCTGTTACAATATTATTTTTAGTTATTTTGTCACGATACGTTTGATATTTGTGAAAAAGCAATTGTCTGCATTGAAAACTTTTTACCAAAATTTCTCATTGAACATAATATGTGTGAATATTTTAGCGGAATAGTAAAAATAATAAGACGAACAATTTGTTTATGGTTTTTAAGTAAGGAAGACATTACAAACGCTAGATTCGTTTTTTTGTGTTCTTTTCAAGAGTTGTTTTTTTGTTAGAATGCTGTTCATGTGTCAATCGTGTAATACATCAAATAATTAAAATTTATGAAAACTAATATTTGCGAGATGAAAACTAATAATCATTTACTACGAAAATGTACTTTTAAATAATGTGCCAATACATGAATATTAGTTTTCATCTTCTTAGCTACAAATATTTCTCGTCTTCACATATTGAAACCGCTTCTTCACATATATCGTACACATGTGATGATTTCTCGTCAATGCCTAATGAAGTATCGTGTAACTTTTTTTTCTGAGTTTATTGGCCATGATCAGTATGAATAAAGGGAATTAGATTTCGTTACAGAGGACACATACACAATAATATAATTAGACCTATAATAAGAACGGTTAGGGAATCAATAATAGTAGCTTTCGTTAAAAAAAAAAAAAAAAGGTTTTCTCATTATAAAGGGTGTGGTTGCTCGGTTGTACGAACCTGCATCCGGGGGTGTGGTTGCTTTTTGTATGAACCTGTAACACAATCTTACACACGATTGTTTTGTTCTTTGTCGTTTCCTATGAATAATAAGGAATAATCAATGGAGTGTAGGCTTGTCAAAAGTTAATACGTTTTTGGGTATGTTTTTTGGGAATTCTGGCGTAGGTTAACCGATTATCCGAATATGCACATTGGTAAGCAGAATCAGGAGAAGGTAGGTAACTCGTGAGTCCTTCTCGAGCCGGATGTTAAAGTTCATAACTATACATAAATTACTAAACTCGCCAACCAGATAAATGAAAATGAGTCAGAGACTGACCTAAAACCTCCATTGAATGAGAAACTTAACCTTTTAACAAAAAGTTTCATATAGGTACACATACGATCTGAATATGATACAGACTCAAAGGAGGAAGCATAAACAAATATAGTGTTCATAAATAATAAGAAAGAGAAACACATCAACGCATATTTTGTTAAGAGCAAACTTCTTTGCTTGCATACACAGAAAATAGAAAGTTTCACGTCACAAATATTGCAAAGAGAATGGAAGAAGCTAAAGATCAATACACGCTTTCGTTTTACGACCATATGAAAAAACCTTTTTTTTAACATGAGAGACACCTTGCACCAGACACAGACAGGAAGAAGGGAACATAGGTGTACCTACAAACAGAGTTTGGAGTTTCAGATCTTGTAAAGCTTCTCTGCCTTCACAACCATATTTGCTTAAAGCAGCATGGTAACTGAAGGAGCAGTTATGTATATCTGCATATCGGTGTGTCCCGCATAAGAGTTCACCACAGCGACATTTGAATCCAGTCAAACCAACCCGTTTATTGCAAGTAGTGAATCGGCTTGGTCCTTCCTTTGGTTTTGCTGCAGGTTCTTGTGGTGCTACTACCTCTGCATCGACTTGTAAAGAGGATGGCTGTACAGAGACAACCATGGGATCAACAGATTTGGTTTCAAAATCAACCAACGCAGCAGTAAAGGTTTCCTTCATGAAGTTGTTAGCATATGATGTTCTAGACACTGCATATGCAAACCTAGCCCCCCTGCTCCTGTTGAAACAACATAGACTTGTGACACTTCGAACAGAAGTTAATTGTGGCAGCGCTTCCGCAGTTCTTGATGCATAGCTTAGGGCCTTCGGGTGGGCTTTGGCATCCTGTCTCGTCGTGGTCCATTTCTGCACCTTAAAAAAATGTCATCCTCAGTTTCAGTAACGTGGAAAGAAGATAGAATTCTTGACAGTAACTACCGAAATCACTAACGTCTCAGAATGAAATAAGCACAACCCTTCTAATAACAATAAGCAAACGAACTTATTGTTTACAATAAAGACTTTAGTCTGCCAACATAGCTTACACATGGTCTTATAACCTATAAAAAAACTTTCGACGGAGTCCTTAACTGAATTTTTGCTTACACGAAAACCTAAAAACACAGACAAATCCTACTAAAACCTGATTCACAGCCATAAGCTACCCAGCCAGACTGCAATACCTAAGAACATCTGATATTGCGCAAATAGAAGTGTAAATGAATCATTAATAAACAGCGGACAAGCTAAACTCAGTTCTATCCAACATAACCTTTCTCTCAGGATGAGTGAGAGAATACTATGTAAGAAAATGACATAAAGAAATAGGCAAGCTAAAAGCTCTGCGTTATACCCTGTAGCGACATCTGTAGATTTTCTGATTTTTCTCGATACAGAGAATAAGGTTATTTACGTAGTATTGGATCATATCTAATTAAAATCTGGAGACTTGGCTCTGAAACTCTGATTCATCATAAGACATGTATCAAACAAACAATATAGTACAAAGATTTTTATGTTAAGAAAATGGTAAATTAAACATTAGAGTTACCGTTTCCTTTTTATGTGATTAGAAATCGTTCTCTGTCCCGTTTTGTTTCGAGGCAATGTCATTGTACATATGGTTTCGACTTTTTAAATTTGTTGGAGATTTCTGTGACCTATTGGGTGAATGATCACTGTTTCTCTGCAGAAGAATAAGTTAGTCTACTGTTTTAAACCTTAACATCATTATCATGAAAAGCATTAGTCGCATTGAATAGAATATACTATGCACTACGCAACAACATGTTTCGCACAATACGACTACCTGATGAAATATTCTTCCTTAATAATCATATTTGCAATCTAGCTGACTTAGTAGGGAGCAATCTTCTTGTATGTCCCTTTATGTTGAATAGAAATCTTGGATGTCCCCGATCTAAAAAGAAATTTACTTAACATTATTTTTAATTCGTAAATGAGCAAAATGACTAAAAAATCTAGACAATTTAACAGAATTACAATTTTACCAAATTGAAACCGAGATAAACCAATCTTGCTCTGAGCCACGGTCTCCCAATTCCCCCAATTCTCACCCAATTCTTCTTTCAGAATCCCTAATTTATCAATTTGGGGAAAACTTTAACTCTCTCTCAAATTAGGGTTCATACAATCGATTCCTCTCGATTCCTTCTCCAATTCGACTCCAATTCGTCTAGTGTGCGTGAATTCTCTTCGTCTAACTGTCTCAACAATGGTGGAAACAAGAGGAGGAGCTAAATGGAATGAGATTCTGAAGATATTGCTGACCTCGCCAACGGGTAGGAAGAAATCGGAGGCGGCTAGGAAGCTACGCGTTGTTACGGCTGAAGAAGAAGATCTCGAAAAAGATGTGACGCCGAGGGAGACAGAGAGTGTTGCGGAGGAGCACGTTGCGGAGGAGCGCATTGCGGAGGCTGAGGTTGAAGAAGATGAAGCTTTGGCGGAGGATGAGGATGAAAATGAGAGTGAGGAAACACTCGGGAGTGAGGAAACGAGATCTCATGAGGAGACATTGGAGGGTGAGGATGATGGTGATGGTGGAGAAGAGGAAGAAGTCATGGCATCTGAATCAGAACACGACTCATCAGAACACACAGAGGTAAGAAGTTCCCAAAGTTTGATTTGTGCCATTTCCATTGTTTTGTGCAAAGGAAAACTATGTAGAATTGGAGAATATTAGGTAACACTATGAATTATTTGTTGAGTAATACTAGGAATATTAGGTAAAACTAGTCGCGATAGTTTTTTGTAAAACTAGTAAAAGTTGGGAAAACTGGGTAATACTTGGGAAAACTCTTGGGAATTTTGAAGTACAACTGGTATAACTGAGGTAAAACTCAATGTTTCTAGCAGGATAATGAGGAAACCATGGCAATGAAACCAGCTGGAATGTACTTCTCACCAACGGAGTACAAGAAGCAAATCAAGCTGGGGACAAGGTGCTTCATGTATGAAGTTCTTGAAACCTTTAAGAATCTGAATCCGAATCTAAGTAATGTGGAGAGGGCATGGTTTGAGGATCATCCTCAATTCAGACATCTCTTCCACGTGGAAACGGAGGAACACCACAAGGTTCAAGGAATGTGGATGTTGTTGCTGAGAAATGCAGTAATTGAGAAGCAGAAAGAAGTGTGGTTCATCGTCAATGGAATTCCCCAGTTGAAGCGTTTGTCAAGGAAGCTCAGAAAGGTAAAAGGAAGGAAAGGGAGTGAAGGCAAACTTGTTTTGTGGTTGAAGTTTGAAACTTTATGGGAAATTTTGACCTTCAGTTGTTTTGTGGTTGAATTGTTTTATGGTTGAACTTGTTTTTGTGTTGTTTTTTTTTTAATGTTTTCACATATTGGTTTAGACCTGGTTGAACTTGTCGTGGTAATTATTATTATTCTAGTTTGAACTATGATGTGCAATCCTAGAATGGAGAAGACAATGAGAATTTAACATATGGATCCATGACCTGCAGAGTTCGTGAATAAAGAGAGAAGTGAGAGAGAAATGGGAGAGAGAAAATGAGAGAAATGAAAAAATGAAAGAATGAGAGAGAGAAATGTGAAAATGAGAGAGAAAATGAGAGAGAAAACGAGAGAGAAAATGAGAGAGAAAACGAGAGAGAAAATGAGAGAAATTGAGGGCTGATTACGAAAGCAGAGAAATGAGATAAATTTTCGTCAAAAAAATGGTGAAAAATTCCCTCCAAAATTTCCCTCCAAAAAATCGTTCTTAGTAATACCTAAGATAGTAGTAGTACGAAATTTATTCACAGTTCTACTTTTGGTGTTTTTCATTTTATTTAGTATTACTTAACCTTCAAATGTGTTTTAGTAGTTTTACATTCACGTTTAGTGCATTAACATGTAAGACTGATTGATTTATGGAAAAATATGTTTGAAATCAAATTTTCGTTAACTCTACCTTAATAAATTGGTTGTCACCAACAAAGTGTTCATGAAAGTATAAGGAAATATATTGAAGAAATATTGGGGGAAGACTAATTTGGAGAAAGTAAAAGTATAATTGTTATAGTTATATGTAAATACAATAAAATCAAATGGAAAAGTAAAACAACAGAATTTTAATAGAGAAAAGACTAATTTAATTTGATAAACACCCAAAATTAGAACTAGTTTTTCCTAGTATTACCCTAATAAAAACTTTGTTTTTTTTAGTTTTACCGTCGATTTAATTGTTTACACATATAATTTGGATTGTTAGAGGGCACTAATATGTTCGAACTCAAGATGGCGATAAATCAAATATATTACTCATAGTTATACTTAGTTTTACGCAGTTGTCCAACTCATACAAGTTTTACAGCACAAAAGAGGGCAATAAATTCATTCACCACTATACCCTCTCCCAAATAACAACCAATAAAAACCTTTAAAGGTTTGCCTTTTACGCCGAATGTTTTGTGTCCTTTTACGCTGTTCTCTTACCGATGGCTTCCTTTTCACTATTTTCCTTCCCTTCCTCTTCATGCGATTTGGAGGTATGATCTGCAGTGTTCTGATGTAATCCGGTACATTCCATTTAGACTTGTGTAGTCATTGTATCCTGCCAAAACAATGCAAAAAATTCAATAAATTATCCACAGTTATCCACAGTAATACCAGTTGCACATTTTTAGTAATACCAGTGTTACCAGTTATACTACATTTATTAGTTATACTAGTTCTACCTAGTTCTACCCAAAATCAATGGTTTCAGGTGCGAATATACTACCAATTCGATCCCATTCAACCACCGAAATGCATTTTTTACCAATTTGAATTACTAATCGACCCAGGAACATTGGTAATACAACAATGTGCGGACCAAATTCATCAAATCTCAATCCAATCCAAATTAAAAGCCATAAACATAATTTCTACAAAATGCAGCTGGAGGAAAGAGAAGAATGCAGCACCTGGTTTCAACCGACAGCGACGGAATGTGGCGGCGGAGGTGAGTGGAATTGACTGGAGGTTTCGACTGAGTGAGTCGTAAGGAAACGACTCGTGGGAAGAGCTCGAGTTGAGCTCGAAATTTGATTCGTGATTTTTTTTTTCTGGTTTTCACAATCAAACCAATTAAACGATATCTTCCAAGAGTGAGCTCCAATTAAACCAGCATGGGTATTTTTGTCATTTCGGGTCTGGATTAATGAAATAGGGATATAGGAGATGAAGTGGGGATATAAGAGATTGTTGTTTGGTTTTTAAGGACATTTGAGACGATGTCTCCTTAGTAGGTGGCATAAGAATCAGTTTCTCTTTTACCTAACTTATTGTAATGTTTGATGCCTAGACAGATCCGTTTCTCTTTTAAAGAGGCATTAAAATTTTGCTTCAAAGAGAACGAAACCCATGTATATATGAAAGAATAAGAACTGGATATTTGGAAATGGAAATTCAAGCTTCTTCATTAACAAAGAAATGCATATTATTAACCTCTTTTTCTTTGAATAAAGCCGCATAATTTACAAACAAAGCTTTGATCTATGCTTGGGATTCTTGAAGCTTGTTGATCTCTGCTTTATATCTCCCAATCTAGAAAATAAACAACCCAACATTACCTCGATACGGACCTCGACTACCAAAAGCCATCCGAATTCCTCCGATCAGAGTTCACGAAATAACGACCGCCGTTGGTGTAACCATAAATGGTGAGATCCGCTTCGTCGTTGTGTACATCGGCCATTTCCATAGAGTGAGGGCTGGGTTTGTGAGAGGAGTGTGTTTGAGAGAGCGAGATTTATAGGTCGAGACTGTGGAGTAATTGAAACGGCTGTATGAAGGCATGTCAGGGGCCAATTATGGAGGTGATGTTAATGAATTGGAAGGCTAGGAATCGCCGTCGGTTACATTTCGGGAGAGGCGGTTTTTTGGACGTGAGGGAGTAGGATGAAGAAAAGGGATTTTTTTTTGCGGCCAGATAATGGGCTTTTTGGTAGTTAGGACTCCATAGCTTTCGACACTGCGGTGGTTTCCGGCGTTACAGGGAGCTGAAAGAGCTAAGTTTCAACGACGTTTGCCATTGTTTCCTTACAACCGAAGGGAACGAAGAGAAGATAATATCAAGTGGGCTTTTTGGACCAGGCCGATAAAACAATCGCAAAGCCCAAAAGAGATTTTTTTTATGTTTACAAAACCAAAAAACGCCACGTGGCATACAATTGTGCAAAGGAAGGAAAGAACCTTCGCTAATTATATATAAGATAACGTAAAGAAAAATATTTTGGTTTTAAGTCGTATATAAACCGTCTGTATATTTAGATCAAACCGACATAAACATGGGACGTAAAAGTTAACGTCGTTTGTAAAATTGAAGTTATGATTTCTTGCGTCGGACCAAGTAACGGAGTTTATTAAAATGATGCAATGTTGTTTACGTCATTTTGTTACTGACGTTAAGATCAAATGTAACCGACGTTAACGACCGTATTTTTTGTAGTGAATACTAACGGGCGATGGTAATGGTATTCAGCATAATTACATCACAAAAAAAAAAAAACTAATATCCAAAGCCAAGACCTATCTACAGTAGTTTTGTCTGAATATGGTAGAAAGATCTACAGAAAGATCAGCCTAATAGAACCGAAGTTTGTAATACAATAACATCATATCCAACTACTTACTTAGAACTTAGAAGAACAACGTTTCTTTCTCTACTTATATGTCAATCTTCAACATCCGTCCTCGCCATGACAATTGTTTCAGGAGCTCGCTTAATCATTAGATCACTAAGCACTTTGGTGATTAATCTGCACACCCATATCCCTCAAACGGAGATAAAACTCTCCCACCGCTCTAAACACCTTGATCGCTTGCTGTGGATTCAGAATCTCCACCACTTTCTCCACCGTCCAACACCGTAGCTGATCAGCGTTTTTCATCGCCTCTCTCATCTCCGACTTCATCACCTCCATAGCCTCCTCCATTTCCGGCAGCTCTCTGTCGCTAAGACCCAAAGCTCCAAGGCGCTTCGTTAGTACCATCAGCAACAGATCAGCCTGTAACACCCGTCTCATCCTCATTCGAGAACGGCGTGCCACTAACCATAATAAAATAATATATATCCAAATCTCATAAATAAATCACGCCTAGATTTCCGGAAATCCATAAAATACGTCTGTCATCTCACAATCGAAATACCGTAAATAAACTGTAAATACCAAGTCTGAAATACAATACGAAAATACAAAATAACATAAAGCCCAAAAGTAGCACCCGGTCCGATAAAACGTCTACTACTCCTCATTCTCACCTGAAAGAGAAAGAAGAGGGGTGAGTAACAGGGGAGTCACTCAGTGAGGTATGGAATGCTAATCACAGAAAACGTAAATCTGACCATAGTACGCCATACATAGAGAAATAGACTAAACATGCACAATCATGGTACCTAAAGTACTCAAATAACCACAATGTCCTATGGGATAGTGCCCAAACACACCGCCTGTAGACAATTATCGACCTCCGAAGGTGCTGGAAAACAGGTCGACTAATCTGCTCAACACCATCTCCTCAAACAACACGCGACGCAAGTACAGAAGTCATGTCTCTGTACCCCTGCAATCCCTAACGACCCACATGGTCAACTAATCCTAACTCTAGCATATATAAAAGAATCAGTTAACAATTTAATGCACAATCAATAGGTTGAATCCTCTATTATTCCTAAGTCCAATTTACAAACAATCCTAAAAAGACTCTAGCATAGAAACTGATCACATTTAATATTAAATCCTCTCTACGGCGCTTTTTGATGAAAGATACGAAAGTTTGCGAAAAGCCCTCACCTTAGCAAAAATGGAGTATAACTGCTTCCTCTGCACTCCAGATGCTAAAACGAATACTGAATCTGAAATCAGGACAAAATTTCGAGTGAGAACGGCTTTCGAACCCCAAAAAACGGTTAACTGGTCAAACCGGTCAAGTCTTTGAATATATGAGGGAGAAAACTTCAATCTAATTATAACAACGAGAAATTTGAATATGGAAATTGGACACTCTTTCGTAAACAAGTCTTTGAAGAGAAAAGGAAAATATTGATCTTAGTGGTTAAGAGATGTTTCCACTTAACAAGCCAATAATATATTTTCTAAGAGCATGAACAAAGGAGAAACACATATGGATTTCTTAGAACATTTTTTTATAAATTATATGTTAAGAACCTTTAAATAAGAACCTTTGTTTTATAACCTCCGATATAAAATTCCAGAAAGAGTTCTTCAAATCTATGTTTTTTTTTTCTTTTCTCACCAAAAATAAACTTTTTTCACAGAATGATGACACGTGTTTTGTAAGACTCGACTCTTGAAATGCTTGATTAAGAATCGTTTCCAATCAAAAAACCATTTTTCTGATTTAATTTAACGGTAAGAATCTTTTAAGAACCCAGTTAAAAACTGGATTGATCATGCTCTAAGAAAATCTAGGTTAGTTCCAAATCATTTAGGCATGAGCTATAGTTATATGACTATTAATTGTTGCAGAGAGTAGGCCTCAAAATATTATTCGGGATCCGTTCCGGATCCGTTCAGAAAATCTGGATATCCGGAGGGCCGGATCCGGATCCGGATAATAAAATTTAAGATCCGTCCAAACCAGATCAGGATCCGGATAATAAAATTTAAGATCCATCCAAACCGGATCCGGATATTTGATTTCTCAAGGCCGGATATCCGGATCTAAGTCTTTTAAATATATTATATATTTCTATTTTATTAATAAAATTTTAAGTATAATAAGATTTATACATAAAAATAAACTTAAAATTATGTTTATAATATTCTACTTTTATTTTTTCTAATATTATATCATAGTTTCTTATATTATATATAAATATTTTTTTAAAAGTATATATAAATACTAATTTAATATTATTTTAAATATTTTAATAGATTTTTACGGGTCCGGATCCGGATATCCACATATATTTTGATATTTAGGCGGATATTTAAATTTCGAAATTCGGATATCCAAAAACACTGAATCCGAATAATGTAAATATGGATCCGGATACTCAAAAAATCTGCACATCCTAATCCGTCCCAGGTCTAGCAGAGAGTACTTATGGAAAATAAAGGGATGGAGAGTGAAAAAGTATTAAATGCATTTGACTTATGTCACTACACCAGATTACATTTCTGTAAGTTAATAAAGAATACATACTCCACCTCAATAAATGTGCAATACAGAGATCAAAGTTATGTGTTTTAAAATTGCATGCTGACATTAACATTGGACGCATAGCTGTGACACTGGGATCGGGTTCCTTAGCACTATATGTAAGCAATTATTTATGAGACCTTTAAAAAAGATAGAAGGAAAATTCTCAATAAAGCTTATTTTGATGTTTATATAAAAAAAATAATACAGAAATTTGGAATGACAGAAATAAAACACTATTATACCATGTCAAGTTATTATAATTAACTCCTTAATTCTATTTTATTCTAATATCCAATATTAGACTATGTTCAAAACTACCTCTTAAAGCATCTATTATTATCCAAAACTCTTGAACTTCACTGCCAATTGATAATATTCAGAAAGATATCTCAAACAAATATCACGTGTTTTTGCAATGTTTGTGGCAAGATAACATTATAAAAATGTATGTTTAATATTCATAAACTTTGAGGATATTTTTTAGGTTTTTTGCACAAAACAAAAACCGAATTACAAGCAAAGAATGTACAAAGGCAGAGTGTGCAGTTTGCTTACCCGACTGAGAAGAACCATCAAACCAAAGTGATTTGGAGGAGGATGAGAAATTAAGAATCTAGACGAGAAGGAGAACTCATCTATTGGTCGCATGCGCCTGGTACAAGGTATGCTATTTTTGTTTTTAGTTTTACGACTTAAGTTTCAAAACCTTAAATGATATAACATCACACTTATCTCTGCAAGTGATAGAAGATTCTCATCTTGGAAAGGATCAGTAGTCGACTCAGTTATTGGTGTTTTCCTCAACCAAACATTCATCAAGGTATGTTTCAGTAAAAAGTTCTAATAAAACTTAATAAATGCATAGTGAATGTTGTTTTAAGTTATTAACTTTCAACTTTGTAGATAAGTTTAAAAACAACATAAATTTTGCATATTTTCAGCTTTATCAAAAAGAACTTTATTGAATCTCTTTTACTTTGATGGAATAGTTGGGTAGGAAAATACCAACAAATTAGTCAACTACTAATCCTTTTCAATGTAAGAATTATCTCAGTTGTAAAAATAAGTTTAAAAAAAAAAATAAATAAGTTTGATATTCTAAGTTTAAGGTTTGAGACTTAAGCCACGAAACTAAAGTTAAAATGCATATCTTGTATCAAAGGCATACGACTAAAAAATGAGTGTACACGCCCGTCACCGTTTATATATAGGGATGCCAAATGCCACGAATTGCCTAATAAAATTATCAAAAATAAAAATAACATATCATACTTATTCAAAACAAATCATATAACATATCAGTTTCGTAACATGTTATAGACTTAAAATGTTATAATCATAACTCAGAATAATTAAATATAATAAAATCAAATAAACTTCGAAATAATCTAATTAATTTAATTATATATTTATTTTACCGTCTAATTAATTTAACTAGTTTATATTCGACATTATCTAATTATTTAACTATTATAAACAAAATTTTAAACGTATATATATATATATATGTATAAATAATTGAAAATCACCTTGAAAAAGAATTTTCAATTGAGGAAACCCTCGAACCAAAATCTTAAGAAACTCTATTAAAAAATATTAGTTCACCTTAAATCATTTGTAGATCGAACAATTCTGATTAAACATATGAGAAAGGTGTCGATGAGAGAAAGTGAATCTATTATCCGTTCCCCCCCCAAAACCGGTTAAAAACCTAATGAACCGGCCTGATTGGCACTTCGGTTAAACAAATTTAAATGTTCCAATTTGAAATCGTTTACACCCGCTTCTTATTTTTCTCTTACTAAATTCAGAACCGGTTTAAAATCGGTAAGAACCGGCCGGAAATGTTACCGATTATCTTTTCTCATAGAAATCGAAAAAACTTACCGATCAAATTCCGATGGACGAACGGTTAGTGGCCTCGGATTCGTGGGATCGAGTTCAGTTTCGATCAAGCTATAGGTCGTATGCTAAATCTCCCTGAAAAAAAAAAAGTTCGCCATTAAAGAGTTTGAAGCTCACTTAGAGCATCATTATTGGTGAGACTAACTTAAGGTTCTAAAATATATTTTATGAATAAATATATGATTAATTTAAGTTAAGAGTTTGAATGATTTTTTCTTGTTTTTGAGACTTACAATGGAGAGACTAACCTAAGGTTCTTTAATTTTTTCATCTTAACTGAACAAGAATGCTCAAGCAGAAAATGTTAAAACCATAATCTCTATATGGTTATTTCAGATTAAAAGTACAGGTTTAGCAAATAGACTATCACTTGTATGAAATGAAGCACATACCCAGCAAAACCGTGATTAAAAGATAGTGGAGCAAGACAAGATCTTGTAAGCAAATAATGTAGTCCCCTCCTTATAACCACATCCAACCAGCATTTCTATCATATCGTGAAAGTGATACACCTCCGTCACGTGACAAAGCTTTACAAACTGAAAATCGAAGTTATACAATAATATCAAACATAACAGGAAAACGAATTCACTCTCAAACTAGCAAGATAAAACGATTGAAAGGAAGAAGTAAGGCTATCAAACATAACAAGAAAACGAATTCACTCTCAAACTACCAAAATTTCAATATTATCATCCAATGGTTCTGTATAACCTGCAAAAGACATTCAAGATTACACATCTGCTTCATAACTTACTTTTCTTAAGCACATATACGGTAAGCTGGTAATCAAAAGTTACGGGCCAAGCTAAATTGCACAAGAAACAGAAAAAAAAAAACAACATATGAAGGTAATCTACTTAAGCGACAAACATAGTCATGACCATAAAGTTTCAACCCACAACAACGATAATACACTTCTTGGGAAAAGTTAAAGCTTTGTGTTCTCATTGGAGAAAGAATGATAAAAGAAAACCATGTAAAGTAGAGAAACTTACTGGGTCAAGGACACACTAACTTCAGATCAAACAAATAACAGAGCCAATGTGAAAAAAGAACGAATAGATGTAAATACAAAACTGTAACACTCTTGTCTACATGGTATATCCTGGAACACTCTTGTCTAGACAAGAAGCTGTGCCACTACCACAAGCCTCTTGAACCTCACGGCAGTCTCCACTAGACCTGCAACTCATCGCCAAGGCTGAATCTGGACCACACAGTTCATCGAAAGAAGCAAAAGACACAGTTGCCAAATCATCGCAACTGAAAAGCGAAAAATTACAGTTTTTGATGAAATTGATGAAATTTGGGAACCCATTTCTAAGCAGAAAACAAAACGATCGCTAAAGTATAAGCGACAGACAGAAAAATCGAGTCGAACGTAAACCTAACTTTTGAAGGAAACGAAAGCGAAATCAATTTGCATGCTCCTCACAGGGTGCGACATTCAATCGAACGGCAAAACAAAGAGAGAACCAGAAACGTGAAGGTGAATACAAAGGAGAATCATCATACCTCGCAGCGAAAGAGAAAGAACGCCACACTTCCAAAAAAGTCAAGGACGATCAAGGCAGCGATGAAGACTGTTCACCAAATTAGAGTGGGGAATTGATAATGAGACCTTGTAGAAGAAGATTTATCCAGAAAAACAAAAAAGAAGAAGAAAGGAGAAGACGCGCAGAGAGTTTTGGTATCGGCAAATCTTGGACGAAGACGAATCATAATAAGACACGTAACGCAAAACCCTCAATAGAACCGTCTTGGCCGCTTCTCAATTCAGAGGCGATTTCAAAATAGAGAACATCTCCGATACGGATGCTCTTACATGGAGGAGATTGAGAAAGGAAGAGGATGAAGCTTACCAAAAACTTCCATGGAAGAGATCTAAGAAGAAGGAGGATGGTTGCATAGACCCAGGAACCGATTTACAGGTCTCTGGGGATTAGAGCGGATATATATATAGGAGATAGTAGGGTTAAACGACGAAGATTTGGGTTGCTGAAAACGATCCCGATGATAGCGGAAGAGATGAACTCGGATTTTCTGTTTTGATACGAGTTTGTACGTTAGTCCTTTTCGTATCATATATTTACAGATTTCAATTCTAAATTTTAAATGGATCAGAAATTCTCATGAAATCAGACAATTTTTCAAATAGATCAATTTAACCCAAAGCCTTTTTCGGATAGGGGGGAAGAAAGGGCTTCTCTACTACATAGTGACTTTCTTTTTTCCATTGGTGGATTTTTTTAGCTTTTAGGAGATGGGTTTAGGCATCTTCACATTCTCTAATTTTGGATTACTTTAGCCTACTTTACACTACCACTTTCTCCAATTGTTGTTTTTGATTTGGATTTTCCTTGATAGGTAATTTTTGTTATGAAACTTGTACTAGGAATTGTTGCAGATTGTGAATAGTTCCTTGTTTGAGATTTTCGTAAAGTATTGTTATCATGGAAGTGTGATTACTGTAATATGGTTATTGTCGCTTTAGTCTAGAAAATGTTTCCTAGCTGATAATTTTACAAGAATATACCGTAAATGTGTGGTGTATGTGCTTGTTTTAGCCTTTCTTCTGTGTAGTCTCCCAAATTTATACATAAATTCTTAGACAATGTAAGGAGAAACCTTAAGTATTTACCATCATGGATTAGCTGGTGTATCTAATTAAAAATGTTTCACTAGAAAATGTTTTAAAACTCCTCATTCACTTTTTGGGATTTATTACCCACAAAGAATATATATAACTTTTTTTTCTTTAACCTTCCACGGAAATTTGTTTAAGAGAGTTAAAATGGCTGAGTGCAATTCTCAAATGTATGCATGGGATGCGTAATACAATGTACCGTCTAAGTCACTTCTTATTGCATTATGTACATCAACGTTTTTTATAAAAGGGGTTCATAACATTTTTTTTTTGGAGGTGGGACCCACATTTTCGCCACATTAAAAAAGAGCGAATATTATTGCGCTACATCATGAACCCGGGTTTGTAAATAAGAGCCAATATACCTTAGAGCAGCCACATCGGTTGGGTTCTCAGTATTAGAGTATCAGTCTAATTATATTCATATTTTAATATAATTAAGTTATTAAATTATTTTTTTTAAATCGTTTTAAAAAGAGCCATTTAAAAGTAAACAAGTGGCAGTATGAGTATCTAATGATATCTCACCCGAGGCACTTTCAGAAACTATTGTTACTCTCTCTCTTAATTTCTTTACATTTTTCTTTATTTTTATTATTGAGATACCATGTGGGTATCTACCGATGTGGCTGCTCTTAGGCTCGTTACTGTTCACGCTGGACCCATATTTTTTTATTGTTATTTTTTTTTTAGATCGAGTCAGAGTTTACTGTTGGACATGCTAAGTGGCTGAGATACTTAGAGTAAGGGCATCAATGAATTTTTTCTTGGAGTTTACGGCATTAAAATAATAATATATTGTAACACACGTGACCATAATATAGCACCCTTACTTTATTATTACTCATAGTTCTTTTTGGAGCCAATACTGTCCTCACACTTGGCGTGAACCTGTTTCCTACAGCCTCTAAGATAACAGCCGCTCCTAAAAAAACACAGAGTTTTAATAATTTTTTTATTCCTTTCTGCATATGAACCCGAGCCATAAACCCAGCTAAATACTCTGATGTGGGTGCTCTTACGCGATGCTCTTGATTCCTTGCCTCTTGAGACATTTTCCCAGCAGGATTCTGGATAATCTTGCTTGTTACGCCATTGACACGGTTGGCTTCCTTATTATTTTATTTTATATATATGGGTCAAGAGAGATCCATTATGGTGATGATCTAAACCAATCTATTTCTTTTAGTGCTGGTTTTAGAACGTGTGCACTTGGCATGATGTTGCAGTACTGGTTTGCTTGGAATCACACCGTTACTCGGTGAGAAACTTTGCACAGAGTAGGAAGTCGGTTTATATGTGCGGAGTATCAACCACATTATAGTGGCTAGTTGCTTTCTTGCGATGGTTATAACAACATAAGTGGTGAATCACTTGGACTACATTTACCTGCATGTATTGTACTCAACACAATATTCATTTTTACAATTCTTGGCATTCGATTTGGTGGTAAGTTTTCTAATTCTTGCTCCTGTCACATGAAGGTTATATATTAAGATATTATGAACTTAAAGAACCGCATAAAGACTAGTTGGAGATAAGTACATGGACTTATGAAATCTTTGATGGCATTTACCTTCTATCTCTTAGCTCCATGCTTGAGTTTATCTGCCCGTACTAGATGGTGGAACATTATATACACAGTTATCATTTGTGTGAGACTTATTTTCATACAACTCACAGTCATGTTGAGTGTGTAGGCGTTTTCCTATTACTATAGTCGCTTCGGTCTGCTAAATTTAGCTATAGGTTACGGTTCTGCATTTTGCTCAACATTTATAACGCTGCCAATCATTTATATAATATATGGTACATGATCAAATGATTGAACAGTCAAGAATTCCTCTGAATTATGTTGATATTAATCGGGTTCGTTGTATAGAGAACCCATTGTTTTTTTTTTTTCCAAAGGAGAAGAGAAATTATAGGAATCTCTCAGAGTAACGGAGACATCAATAAAGTGGTAGAATGCATAATCTCATCACTTGCTTGTAATTTCATTCAACAACTTCCTAAACCAGTGAGCTGATTTCTTCGGGTATCTCTTACATCCATCTTTGAAATCAACGTAAACCAGCCCGAACCGAACCGTGTATCCCGTTGCCCATTCGAAATTGTCTAGCAACGACCAAGCGAAAAAGCCCTTCACATTGGCTCCAACATCTATAGCATCTTTAACCATCTCGAGATGTCGAGCGTAGTAGTCGATCCTATCGTCGTCTTTAAGGAAGACTTTACCAGTACTAGCTTCATCTCTCCCGTTCTCGGTTATGTACATGACAGGGTCCTTGAACTTGTATTTGGCATAGAGAACGAGATCACGAATCCCCTTTGGATATATCAAAAGCCAATCCGATGCAGCTTTTGGACCGATGGGAACTCCTTCTCTTTCGCCTGTGACGCTTGCACAAGGATCAGAGAACATTGTAACGTTTTCAGTGGAGCAAGGGACATCCTTTGCGTAAGAAGATGAGTAGTAATTGATGCCAATGAAGTCATATGAGCCCTTAAGTATTTTAGATTGTTTTGCAGTGAATGTAGGCAAGCGACCACCTTTTACATTGTTGACCATGTCAACTGGGTATTTACCGGTCACCAGTGGCTCCATGAAATAGTCAAATGTGAAGGCCATGGCTCGTGCCGCGGCTAACTTATCCTTTGCTGATTCTGTGTAGGGCAAGTTCCAACCCGCGTTCAAAGCAATACCAACTTGCCCTTTTTGAGACGCCTGTTTAAAAACATTCAGGATCAGGTTTTTATAATCGGAACTGTAATAAACATAATAAGATCCACTTATTCGTAATAAAAATTTAGTTTGTGCTTGCTTGGTTATTAAATGCAGTCAATTCTGGTAACTTGCTGACCAAGAAAGATGGGAAATTCTTAACACTGACCTTGTATTTTTGTCTGTAAACCTTGACGGCGGCTCCGTGAGCAAGGATGAGGTTGTGACCTACGATATAAGGCTCGGTGGCTCCATCTCCGGCCGTGCAATTAGGGTTAGTGAATTTGGAGCATCTTCCTGGAGCCATTACACCTGCAACATACCCTTGTTGCACCACTGTCAATGGCTCATTCAATGTCATCCAATGTTTCACTCTATCTCCAAAATTCTTAAAGCAAATATCCGCATAATCGCGGAAGTCATTCACAATCTCTGAGCCACGGAATCCACCATAAGAATCTTCAAGTGCTTGTGGTGTATCCCAATGGAAAATTGTGGCAAAAGGCTTGATTCCTTTGGACAAAAGCTCATTGATTAAGCTGTTGTAATAGTCAATACCAGCCTGGTTTATTCCTCCTTTTAGATTCCCATGAGGCAAGATTCTCGACCAAGATATTGAGAATCTGTAAGCATTGAAACCAATTTGATGCAATAAAGCCACGTCTTCCTTGTAAAGATGGTAAGAGTCATCTGCAACAGATCCATTGCTACCATCTTTTATCTTCTCGGGGTATTTTTCAGAGAAGGTATCCCAAATACTTGGTCCTCTACCATCTTCATGAGCAGCTCCTTCGACCTGGTACGCAGAGGTTGCAGACCCAAAAATAAAATCTTTTGGGAAATCACTTCGTTTCAATTTAGGTGTTGAAGAGTTGTTCTTGGCAATAACTTCATTGGAGGCCAAGACAATGAGCACTAGTAAAGAAAAATATTTACCTCTCATTTTTAACTTTTCTTTTGATTGTTAAATCTTGTTTTCTTACAAGAAGATGAATTAATTGGATATTTATATAGGAAGAAAGCTGATATTTGCACACGGTTTGTGACTATAAATAGAGAAAATTTAGAAAGATAATCTGATAAGGAGAGAAAGAATGATCAAATTCTAGTTGTTTCTTAGTAAAAAAAACAAATTCAACTAACCTTATCTAGTTGTCTTTCAAAATAGGTAAAGAACAGCAAAACATTAGTGGATTTTTTTATCCTCTTTACTTTTACTTTGCATCGATTTTTTTTTTAAACAGTGCATGGATTATCAAAGGGAAAAATGCCAAAAAACACCTCAACTTTTCAAATTTGGCCAAAAAATACCTAGACTTCATTGGTGGCCAAACAATACCCAAACTTTGTTTTGACTTCCGAAAAATACACAAACTTTGTTTTGACCTCGCCAAAAAAACATGCCGTTAAAAACCCGTTTAAACTGCCGTTTAATATTGAAACTACGTCGTTTTGATAAACCTGAGAAAATACTAAAATTTGCTAAAGAGAGGGTTCGAACCCGGGTCCCTATGCAATGAGGAGAGCTATGTTGCCACTGGGACACGTTATCTTTATCGTTATGTATTCCAACAACAATTATTTTTAAACATAATAATGCTTTGTTTTACTAAAAATTCCAATTTTGATTTGTATTTTATAATTACTTTTAATTTTATTACTGTTTATAATTTTTTATTACAAAATTATAGTAATATTGAAAGAGTTAGTAATATTAAAAGAGTTATATGTTTTAATATAAATAAAATTATTATTTTATATACGTTAACAATATATATAAAAACCTTAGCTCTGAAACTTTTAATTTAGATTATTAAAAATTAAAATGAAAATGAACATATATAATCCGAAACTTTTAATTTAGATTATTAAAAATTAAAATGAAAATGAACGTATATAATCCAGATTATCAGTTTTCTCTATACGATTTTAATTAAAAAAATTATATTAAAAAATAAAATAAAAATGAACATATATAATCCGAAACTTTTAATTTAGATTATTAAAAATTAAAATGAAAATGAACATATATAATCCAGATTATCAGTTTTCCCTATATGATTTTAATTAAAAAATTATATAAAAACCTTAGCTCTGAAACTTTTAATTTAGATTACTAAAAATTAAAATGAAAATGAAAATTTTATTTATATAAAAACATATAACTCTTTTAATATTACTAACTCTTTCAATATTACTATAATTTTGTAATAAAAAATTATAAACAGTAATAAAATTAAAAGTAATTATAAAATACAAACCAAAATTGGAATTTTTTGTAAAACAAAGCATTATTATGTTTAAGAATAATTGTTGTTGGAATACATAACTATAAAGATAACGTGTCCCAGTGGCAACATAGCTCTCCTCATATATTGCATAGGGACCCGGGTTCGAACCCTCTCTTTAGCATATTTTAGTATTTTCTCAGGTTTATCAAAACGACGTAGTTTCAGTATTAAACGGCAGTTTAAACGGGTTTTTAACGGCATGTTTTTTTTGCCAGGTCAAAACAAGTTTGTGTATTTTTCGGAAGTCAAAAGAAAGTTTAGGTATTGTTTGGCCACCAATGAAGTCTGGGTATTTTCTGGCCAGATTTGAAAAGTTGAGGAGTTTTTTGGTATTTTTCCCGATTATCAAAGGATTAATTTAGTTGTGTATTTTAACTTTGATTAGAAATTATATTAGGATCAGATATTTATGCACATTTATAATTTAATTTTTATAGCTCGTGAAAAATCCAAAAATTAATTAGTAAATAATTGTAATTATTTTTCTTTTATGATGTAATCTGATTGGAGAAACTGAATTTATACTTCTTCGTTTTTTGTTTACAAAAAATTAAAGTTAAAATACTAGAGTTTGATAGGCATCCGAATCGTGAGATTATTATTTTTTAAATGTTTTAATTAAATTGAAAGGAATATCATTATTTTTAATTTATTTTATTTATGTATCTGTTTTGGTTTTAATTTTTTTCCTTTAGCAAATGCGTTTAGTTTGTTTGGACCAAATAAGTTGGGTCTTTGAGTAATTTGTTGGTTCTTATAATTTCTTCAGAAATTATGTTGACCATTCTAACTTAAAAAATAAAAATTTGAGAAAAGAAAGTTATGTTTTAAAAAATAAAAATTCTTCTTTCTACATCTTCATCCCCAACACTAAAATGTTCAATTTCCAGATCGTTGAAGATTATTTTCATGTGAAATCGCACACCAAAACAAAAATTAAGACAATATTTCATTGAGGAAAACAACATTAACCAAAGAGAGGAAGCAGATTTCGTTTCTAGTTATGGATGGAACTTAGGGTTTGCTTTCACTAATTTCTCTCTTCATTTTTTCTTCTTCTTAATATTTTTGCTTCTCTTGATTCCACAAAATGTATTTCGCAGATACTCTTTTAATTTTTTCAATTTTGGATTTTAGAGAATATATTTTAATCAAATCACGAAAGACAACAAAATGAGAGCACCATATTTTCTTTTTAGTTCATCAATGCAACAAAACATGGATTTCTTATCTTTGATGGTCATGAAGGAGTTGCATACTTGCTGAAATATCTCATCTCAAAAATTTTCTAAATGAAGTAAGCCTTTTAAAAAAAAAATTTCTTTTTTTTTGGTATATGATGAAAATAAGTGTCATAGATAGATAAGCACACTTATTATGGTTAATTTTCTCTTCTCATTTCATCCTCAAAGAACATGAAGTGAAGCTTATGAAATACAGTTCTAACGACTCTTTTTTTTTGTCAAGGTGGTTTGATTAAAATAAAACTTTCAGTTTGGGCTTACAATAAAGGGACTAAGGGCTCGCTTTGCCAAAGCATCAGCCCGTCCATTAGAAGCTCTAGGGACATAAGAAAAATAGATAGAGTCAAACGATCGAGAAGAGAGTGAAATATCAGTGAGGATTCCATCAGCTTCTATGATCGGAGTTCAATAATTGATTGCTCTAGTCAAGAGAAGAGAGTCAGTTAAGACTGTGATTCTTCTGACACCAAGGTGTTGAGCTGAGAGTAGAGTCGATCGCACTGCTAAGGCTTCCGCTACCAGTGCCGACGCGACGAATGTCTCAATCGTTGAGAAATCGAGGGTGGGGTTTGGGTCCTTGGAAAAGGTCCATCCAAGTCCTGCCATCTTGTTAATACCATTCCAAGCTGCATCTGTAAACACAGTAGTCATGTCAAGATCAATCGGCACTCGTGGGTTAGGGATTTTGGATGGTTGATGAGATTTGGATCCAGATGCCGGCACTTGTGCTTGCATCCATTCCCTGGCTGCTTGGATCGAGTGGGTCGCCGTATCGTGGGTAGGCAGCTCTTTCTTCTCATAAATTAACTTATTACGGGAGGTCCATAGTGCCCATAGGATCCATGGTCCAAGGATGCCTCGAAATAGTCCGGTTGGAGGGAGGGAGTGTAGACTTTTGAGTTGGGCGAGCGCCATAGGGACTGTTTCGCATTGGATAGGATCGAAATCTGGCACGAGAGGAGCTGCTTCCCTTACGGCGATCGCAAACGGACACTTGAATAACAAGTGGAGGGTTGTTTCCGGCTCAGAGCAGCGAGGGCATCTTGGGTCTGTAGTGATACCTCTACTCACAAGATTCACTCCAACAGGTAAGATTCCTTTTAACGCTTTCCAGATGAACATCTTTACCTTAGGAGCAGTTTTTAAGTCCCAAACTAGATGGTTCCAATCTAGTGCTGCAGTATGGGGAGGGTCCAAAGCTTAAGCTTGTTGTGATAAGGTTAAGTATCCGGTTTTTTGTTGTGTAGGTACCTGACGGGTGACCAAGCCAGCGCAGTCGGTCTGGACCTCCGAGGGAACTTTGGTTTCAGTGAGAGAATGTGTTCTTTATAGGTTGGTAGGTGGTGCTCAACTTTTCCAACATCCCATTCATGTGGGGATGGGGTGAGGAGATCTGATACTTTCAGGTTTTGTGCAGTTTCTGCGGGCGGACCATAGGGTGTAAGCGCCTCTGAGGTAGATAATTAAGGAGCAGACCACACCGGTATTGATTGGCCATTGCCAATTGTCCATCCCAGATGGGACCTAAGCAGTTCACATCCTGTTATGATACTGCGCCAGCCATGGGACGAAGAGGCCGGGGGAGAGCAGTGGAGGAAGTCTCCATCAGGGCAATATTTGCCACAGAGTATGCGGGTGAGGAGGCTAGTGGGTCGTTGTAGCATTCTCCAACCTATCTTTGCCAGCAGTGCCACATTCGAGGTATGGATCTCTCGAAAACCTTGACCTCCCATGTGCTTAGGTGTAGCCATTTTGCTCCATGATATTCAACTCATTTTGTGCTTGTCTGGGGATTTGTCCCACCAAAAGCGGGTGAGGAGAGATTGGATTCTCTTGTGTAGGGATTTTGGTAGAAGAAAACAGGACATGACATAGGATGGGATAGTAGATAGAACACTCTTTAGTAGTATGTCCTTCCTAGCCATAGATAGGAAACAAGTAGACCAGTTTTGACACTTTTGGCGCATGCGGTCAAGGATGGAATTGAACAAATCCTTCTTCTTGTGGCCAAAATGTTCTGGCAGACCCAAATATTTACCCACACCACCTTTTTTTGAATGTGAAGTAAAATTTTGACTTGGATCTTGCCTGATTTGACATCTTCCTAGAGAAAGTAATAGAGGATTTTTGGTAGTTGATTTGCTGTCCTTATGTCCTCTCATATTGCTGGAAGATCCGGTTTAGCTCTAGGCAGTTGTGGGGGTTTGCTTTGCAGAAAAACATGGTATCATCTGCAAATAGCAGATGATTAATATAAGGTGACCTTTTAGATACTCTGATGCCTTTGAGGGTGTGAGATTCTTGAGCTCTGGTGCAAAGTCCAGATAGGACTTCACTACATAGGATGAAAAGGTAGGGTGAGAGGGGGTCTCCTTGTCTTATCCCCCGACTTGGTTTGACAAAGCCTCTAGCAAAGCCATTGACAATAAACGAGTAGGAAACAGACTTTAGGCATTGCATGATCCAATTGGTCCAAGTAGGGTGAAAACCAAAGCGGTTCAGGACAGCTAACATAAAGGGCCATTCAACTCTGTCATAGGCTTTGCTCATGTCAGTCTTCACAGCCATAGAGCAATGAACACTAGCCTGTGAGGTCTTCAAGAAGTGAAGCACTTCATGTGTTATTAGGACATTATCTGCAATAGCTCTCTTAGGGACAAAAGCATATTGATTTTCTGAGATGATAGAGTCCAAGACAGGTTGCAGACGGTGGGTTAGGATCTTTGCCACTATTTTGTAGAAGGTAGTGCATAGGGCTATGGGCCTATATTCTGAAACCTTAACTGGGTTGGTAACTTTCGGGATTAGCCGGACCAGAGTTTAGTTTGCAGCCCTCGGCATGATGCCTGTTGAGAAGAAGGCACTAATCTCTTTGATGATGTCTTCTCCCACAATCGACCAGCTGGTTTGGAAAAAGCTAGCTGAAAACCCATCTAACCCCGGGGCCTTTTCTGGGTGAATAGAGAATATAGCTTCTTTGATCTCTGTAGGGGAAGGGGGTTTAATAAGGGCCGCATTTGTATCATCATCAATAACAGGACAGATAGCATCATTCACTATATTGTTTGTGTCGGAGATAGATGGTTCCCGGAAAGTGAATAGCAGCTTGTAGTAATCGGTAATGAATTTTGTGAATTTTCCTTCTGTGTAGGCTAAATCTCCTCCCTCATCCTCCAAGACTGCAAACTTATTGATTACATTTCGGTTTCGGGTTGAGGCATGGAAGAAACCAGAGTTACGATCCCCTAATTGGAGCCAAAGCTGCCTACTCCTCTGCTTCCAGAAATCCTCTTCAGCTTGATAGGCTATCCGGAGTTGTTTGTTAAGGTCCATGATCTGGTTCTCATCAGGTATTCGATTCGCCATTGCAGCATCTAGTAGTTGTTTCAGCTTTTCGATGTGGGTTTGACTGTTCATTTGTTTCTCCTTACTCCATTGGGTGATGGCGTCTCGAATTCGTTGGAGTTTCCGGAATAGGGGGAGGGTCTCCTCTTCATGCCAGGCTTGTTCAATGATGGCGGTAGCCTCTGTGTTCTCTTTGAGTTGGCGATCATATCTAAAGATACTTCTTCCTTTCTTTTTTGTAGGATCAAAGTGAGTGACCAGGGGCCTGTGATCAGATCCTTCATAGGCTAGATACTCACTGCAAGCAAACGGGAAGGTTTCTGCCCAGGCTCCATTAGACATGGCTCTGTTCAATCTGCATTGGACGAGTTGTTCGGATCGAATGCCTCTTCAGGAGAGCTTGTTGCCTATATGTTGCAAGTCGTAAAGGTCATTTTCAGCAACAAAGGTACGGAAATCCGTTAAAGAACCTTCCGGTCTAGGGGCGCCACCTTCCTTCTCTGTGCTGTCCAGTATGTCATTAAAGTCGCCCGAGATAAACCAAGGGCCATCTCGGCTGCTTGATAGATCAGATAAGTTTTGCCAAATTTTCTTTCTCTCATGCCGATCAGAATCAGCGTATAGGAATGTTGCAAAGAAACGGTTTCCTTCAAACATGATAGAGGTGTCTATATAGTTGTTACAGGTAGTTAAAACCGTAAGCGAAACATCATCTTTCGAGAGTAGGGTCAGACCGCCAGCAGCTGGTGATCTGGGGGAAATTATAGTGTGGTGAGGGTAGTGTAGCTCCTTTAGCTTGTTAAGGACAAATTCATCTGTGTTTTTCTAACGACTCTATCAACAAATATTTGAGATTTAGAGAAAGGCGGTTCAGCTGAAGTTTTCATAAAAGTTAAGATATGATTTATGAAGATATCTGAAGCAAATATAATAAATTGATATTCACTACTATAAATATATACAAAGAAATGCAGTTAAAATATGATATTAATTAAAATTATTTATCTATATATATCTTTCTTAAATTTATAAATACATATAAAAAAAGCATACCGAAAATTTTCAAATTAAAATTAGATTAAGTTCTAGTTTGGACTGGTTTTTCCAAAATTTGAAAACTCTAAACCTGAAAAACCAAAGAAAAAAACGGAAACGAAAATCCTAGTAGCCACTACTAATGTGATATTGCTTCTGCATAAAAGATCATCTTACTATCTACTCATGCACTTGAGTTAAAACGTCTGAAGCTATTGAAAGCTCATTCTCCATGAGTAATTCAATAAAGACAATTCCATCCAATTCTGAGTCGCACCATAGGAACACAACACGTACATATAAAATTGAATTGTCGTCCATTATTATTGAACTTTTTTACTTTCTGGAATTCAAATTACACTACCAATCATATATCGTTGTCGCGTAGTGTGTTACTTAATGCACGATTGCTTCATGGTGACTACATGTAAAAGAAACACTGGTGGGTTTGGAAAAAAAAAGTCATTTGTTGAAGATGCAACTTCGGTTTATACCTGTCGGAAAAAAACCGGTACGTAAAGATGCTTCTTCTCGTGGTGCAAGCTTTGGTTTTGGTTCAGAGATTGGGAGACCACCCCAATTGGCACGTAGGAATCGGATTCGTGTGTGCAGTTTTGGTGATAGACACCTTCGATGAGACAGTTTTGGTTAACTGAATGATTATAATTAATTGAGGCAACATTGTAATGTGTGATGAGTATTAATTCGTTTGCTTTTCAGGGATTTTTCACTCATAACTTTTTAATCTGGAAGAATAAGAGCATCTTGATTGGGTGCAATGCATCTCCACTCTATTATGAGCCTTTGATGCTTAGTTTTGTACCAACGTGACACAAGTTATGTCAAGTCAAGATTATAATATTTTCTGTTACTGTTGACTGAAACTAGTGATATAACATATTGATTGATGACTTTCATTGTTTTTTTTTGCATGTGTAATTTATAAACTCAAATTATGTGTATACGCGAGGTTTGCTTTTGCCGCGTATACAGCGACATTTTTTTCTTTTGAGATGCTAGCTTTCAACAAAACAACAACGTCGTTTAACAATTTCAAAAAAAAAAAAACAACGTCGTTTAATTATTTTTTATTCCCTTAACGCTAACGAAAAGTTAGTACCTTTTTTTTTTTTTCTTTTACCGAAGTTAGTTGGTACTTGTTTATCATTCCATTAAGGATTTATTCACAGTCATAGTCAAATAAAAGAAAATATTGCAGAAACTACTGGACCAGGCTTTAATCCACTAATGAACAAAGATATATGTATTATTGTGCATCTATAATCTTTTCTTGTAACTTTTATGTTTTCATAAAAAGATAAAATTAAGGGAATTTTTTATTTGCAGAATATTGCAGAATACAAAGCAAAAAATAAACTAACTTTTGAATAAAAACTTGTTTTTTATTTTATTTAAATTGAATAAAAACTTGTTAAAATCAAATAATTTTATTTAAATCGTATATAATGGAAGGAGTATATATATAAAATTAAACATGCTGGTGGTAGATATTAGCATAAACACGGTTCTTCTAAAATATTCAATTCATAGCATTATTGTGCGTTGTATGTAGGCAATTGGACATCACATCAATAGATTTAAAGAAAGGTTCGCATATTTGTTGTGGCTTTATTAGTTTTCCATAAATGTACATTGTATTTGTATATATATCGCCAAAACTTCATAAAGCACGTCTCATATCTACAAAAACTAAAGTACGCAAACATGCATTATACATTATAGTTTTCTATACTAAACATTCGATTTTCCAATGAGCAGAAAAATAAAATTAAACTATTCGTTCGTTTCGAAGAATAAACGCTAATTATGGAAATGAACAAACAATACGAATGGTCATTTAAAAACCAAACGTTCTATTTTCTTAAGAAAAAAAAAAAATTTACCCAACGATACTAGTCAAAAGTCACTTTGCAATCATTATAAAATTAAAAATAGAATACTACGAATATCAATTTTTTCCATTTTATGTTTTAATCTTTCTTAATTAGAAACATTTTTAATCACAGCTGTTAAGGATTATAAAATTAAAATTCAGTTTTATATGTTTTTTTTTCAGTTTTATATGTTACACAGGAACATGCATTTTTTTCATTTGGTATAGCGCATCCGAAACTAGTGGACCAGGCTTTAATCCACAAATGAAAAAAAAAAAATTGGTATTATTGTCCATCTATAATGTTTTCTGGTCACTCTTATGTTTTCATCTTTTAATATATAAAATTCAGGAGATTTTTTTTTCTTATTCTGAAGGTCACAACTGGAAAAGAAAATTCGAAAACATCAATTTTTTCAAACGCAAACGCCATATATTTTAGGAATCGCGAGTGAACAACATAAAATCAAAAAAAAAAAAAAAAAAAAAAGCTTTTGGATTTGTCAGCAAAACAAGGGATACTAGTGTTCCAATTTCGAACAGCCAGCAGGCAAATAATGGTATTATTCGGCCATAACTTATCACAAAAAGTGGCAGCAAACACATATAGTGGATTCTGCGAATTTGTTCCATAAGTTTCTGGACAATTTTCTTTTTTGAAATGCTTTTTTTTTTTTTTAATTCATTTTATACGTTTTGTCCTCTACCATTTCCACAGTTGTACACACATATATATACTACAATTTATTATGTTATTGTTATACTTATAATATATTCACGCTTCTGATAAGTCATAAACTTTGCACTTTTGAATAGTCTCCTTATTTTATTTGATTGTGGCTGTTTTGTGAAGCCGACAGTATCACTCTTCTTTATATCCACTACCAGAACAATTTTCTTCCTTACAACAGAAAAAGGAGAAAGATGTGATAAGAAATACGCACCAAAACTGACATGGCACTACGTGGTTACAACTTTCATAACGCTTATCTTTCACATTTTCTTATCGACAACAGTTCATATGAGCAAGCTCAGACTAGAAGTATGAAGGAGCCGGTTAACTCAGTTTTGGCCCACTAATATCGGTTTGGTTTCTAACTTGAAATTTTAAGCAGCCACCACACAGTTTCATTATTACTGAGTATATTTTTCTTTCTTTCTTTTTACTCTGTCGAATGTCTGTTTTGTAGTTATACACAGGTAAAGTTTTGTCACAATGGTCCAGGAGAAGAATGGATAGAAAATGAGAAAATAGTGAAGATAGTTGATAAGGCAGCTTTTGTTGTTTATTGTTTATTGCTTTATTTCTTCATTATATCTTCTTTGGTTTTGTCTTGTTTCTCCAATAAAATTTTTGCCCCCAGAAGAAGAGGCAAATGAATTAGCCTATCTCTTACAGTGAAACAATTTTTTTCTGTTCACAATTATAATAATTTCTACTGGATTGCATTCTATCTCTCTCCACTTGTCTTTATGTTATGTTTTATATGGCACTACCTACTTGGAGTGCATATCTCCACAAATTATTTTTTAATGCTACACTATTGTTATATTGACTTATATACTTTTTCTATTGGTGTAGGAGTTATGGAACTACTTGTATTCTAGCTGTTGGGTTGATTCATGACTGAGTATTATATATAATTGTCAAATTCGATGGATTTTCTAGCATTATCTACCTTAAATTCAGTTCTAACTTAGTTTAACTCGATGGCCTGGAAAAAGTATCGATTTGTATACAACCAATAAAAGATAGATAAATTCAGAAAACACAACCATTCAAGCTAAGTAATGCCACTTGTTGTTTCTTGATCACACTAAGCTACATTCTAGGGTTTTTGGACGCATTTAATTAATCATACTTTATCTTTAATACTCTAAGGTATTAGAGAAAAGGAGAGTATACGCGTTTGTTTGAAACAAAATTACGTGTCTGTATAGTCCTTATTAACATAATTGTAATTTACCTATAATACCAAGATAGCAACGATGAAGTTATAGAGACAATATTCGATCCAAAAAAGGAAAAGTTATAGAGACTGTATCGAGCATGCATATAACTATAAGTCTATAACGTTACGTGTTATAAAATGTTGCTAAAAGGTCTTATTTCTTAAGCATTTGCTAATTTGAAACGTATATTATATATGCAGTTGATAGGCTCGGCCGGTCATACGAGATGGTAATGCGAGTTAAGTTTTTTGGCTCATACAAGGTGGTAATGCCATGTGGAAGAGTCCAAACGACAAGTTTTGAAAGAAGTTTAACTCAAAACGGACTTGAGAACTGTTGAAAGTTGGCAAGTTTAGAACTAAATGGTCCATAGGCGTATGGTTTGAATACGCAACACCGAAGTATTGATTCATTATTTGGCTAACAATCCACAATCGTTTGACACCAAGTGGTAAAATGAGAAACTGGAACTAAGGACAGAGCGTGAAATGCGTTCTATGAAATCATTAAGAAAAATAAGAAATCATCTATTCTTTGAATGTAGGTTCTCATCATAGATTTGGAGTTGTTTGATGTCGAAGCTTCTCCCAAGAGAGTATTCAGCTTCTCGCAAGCTTCGATAAACTGAAACTATTTTTGTGCAAATATATTATTTAGTCAATGATATATTATATCTGGAGATACAGGAATCATTTCATCTGTCCTCTAAAATTGTAAAAGTGGAAGTATCTGATAACTATATTTTTTCTTATAATTATCATATAAGTATGTTGATGAAATATTTTTTTTTAGGTTGATCAAATATTTTAATGATCCTGAAACACCTTACAAAATTCCTTCAGCTCTTGAAGCTGAACTGTCAAAATTAGATTGTATGTCTTTTCTCTTTTGGCTTCTAAATTTTTAAATTCTAAAACGTGACATTTTAAAAAATTATATCTTCCTATTTCCATTTTAGTAATACTATGGATTCAGCTCGAATGAGTTGACAAAGCAGTTGAAGTTGAAAAAGGAGCAAACTGGTATCTTGATTGAGTTGCATTATGGGGGGAAAATGCTAATCTTTCTTAAGGAACATTTTGTTTTTTGTTTTTTTTTTTTTCTTTTTGGACAACGAGGGAACATTTTGTTATTCTACTCATGTTTTTATTACCAACCCCAAATTATTACATATAAGGAGTGGATTTTTTATTTCTGACTAAATATATAGAAAAAACTTAATCAAATAAAAAATCTCAATCTAATCGATCACAAATATCAAGCACTCTAACACGACAATTTCCATGTACTTATGTTCACATGGTATATAATACCAAAAAAAAAAAAAAGAGATAGGTAAAAAGTCATATAGGTTGTGAAAAAGAATAAATTTCTTTTTCCAAAAAGCAAGAAATAGTTAACAGATATATCCAACCAGAAGAAGAAGTTAAGACAAGATATTCTAGAAGATTTTGGATAAGTCATAATATTCATAAAATCTGTATAGATCTATATTATGAGAGATATAAAAACCTTTTTGTTATATACTTTGTATGCGTCTAAGTTGTGTATCAGTGTATGTATTGTATTACCACAGTCATGCCAACGTAAGATTTTTAATATATGTAATCCTTATCACTACATTTTGTTTAACACGTATACGTATTGTTGTTAGGTGTAGAAAGAAACCGCGGGACGTTCATCACAAGTATTTTGCTTACACTTATAACCCAAGGGATTAATTAGCAATGCAATATATCTGATTTTTTTTTCTATAGATGAACTATGACTTCTTTTACTGCGTTTCCCTGATGATATGAATTTTGCAATAGCCGTCCAACAGGTAACTTGTAGCCATGTGTACAATTATAAAGTCAACAATCGCTCATTTTCCATGAGCAATTCGTTTAATTCATATTATCATATATAAAAGAAAAGAATCCGTTTAGTATAGTAACTAAAAAAGCTTAGCCCAAATTAAAAAATTTCAAGCATGCTCCACAAATATCATATCTGGAGTCGTATAGTAATGATAAGAAATAATAGAATCTAGTTGAATCCAGATTATGGACCCACAAAAGAAAATATTATTAATCACCACTGCTAAGAATCTTTATAGTATAGAAAACAATTAACATAGTACTTAAATTAATTTTTATTTTCCTTTTCTTCTAATGAAGATGTTATCTTTTTGCTAATTGAATAAATGTTGCTGCTATTAAAGTGCAATACTAGAGCAATAGAGCTCATCCTATGTTCCTAACCCAACTATTATATTTATTTATTGATTATCTAAAAGTTCTAACATATGAGAACTATGTGACCATCGTGACATTTGTTTAGAATTATCTATCCACAAAAGACACTAAAATAATGGACTACTGTCCAATTAATAAAACAACAGCGAAGATTATGATTTTGTTTGGTTCAAAGAAAACACCTAACATTATTATGTTTTTTGTTTTTTTTTTCTTTTAACCTTAAAATTTTGGATCAATCACTTTTTTTTTTTTGGTTTCAAAAACTGTGGGAATTCCAGAATTTAGATCTTAAATCCATAATCTTTTCTAGTATCCAAAATCAATCTTTAGATATTTCGATCTAAATTTTTTATATATATATATATATATAAAATTGAACCTAAAACATAAAAAGCCAACCCCTTACGTTATTACTAGACCACCACATTCTTGGTAACCATGAGGAAGATAATTTTGCCAATTAAGTAGCCAACCATTGTCCATGAATGAAAACCATAACAGAAAATTCAAACTCGATCTGGTTGAGTGGAGATGAGAACTATGTAGCATCTACCTACGTCAAGAGTTTTCTTGTTTAAGTCGCTAGCAATAATATGGAACCAGTCCCTTTGGATTTTCACCTTACATGAAGATAGTAATTCTGTTCTTTCTTTACATTCTCCTTTAGAGTCACCTTGCTATGTCTTCATGCACACACAAAAAAAAAATATTTTATCTTAAATAACGAAGAGAAAATATCATATCAATGGGACCATGAGATAGAAAAATGGGAGAAGCATATCTTGTGGTGGTGGTTATGGGTAATGCTCGACACTTGAATGTTTTTACAGACAAGAAGAGAGTGGATTTTGTTCACATCGATTTTGTTGCTCACTACTTAACAAAATTGGCAGTGTTTTTTGCCTTGCAACACGAGACAGCCACCACTTCCTCGAAATTTTTACCATAATGCCCCTTGTCCCTTTCCCTAAATGGAACTTCTTTGTCATACTAGAAACAGGGTCTTTAGAATCTCCAAAAACATCATAGCATTATACAACGAGGGTATAAGCATGAGTTTTTTTGTTTTCTGAAAAAGAATCGTTCATCTATATTTTTACAGAACTTTGGGAGAGTTCCAGGAAAGGTGGGTTTGAATTAAACTAACTCTACTCTAAGCTACGTGATTTATCCAAAAACTCTTCAGAGATATCTGATGAGGTATTACAGATGATATATCTATTCGAAATTTATGATGGACATGATTATAGGAAGTTATATATTGCATATCTACTTAATATTTATGACAAAAAGTATTATCTATATACACTCTTTTCACATGTCCAATTTCAGTTTCGCAAAAAAAAAAATATGAAAATCTAAAAACATATATTAAAAAAACCTTTCTAATGTCTTTTAATTTCTACAATGTTTGTGAATGGATGTACAAGCATCGAGCTTGATTTACGTGGGGAATTACGAGGGTGTACATGAATGAATAAACAAAATTCATGTGAGTTCCACAAATCAGCATATTTATGTGGATATAAGAAAGATGCCATATCGTCTTGATTGTGGAAAACTTACGTAGATTGTTTGGAATCATTTGCATAAAATAGACTTTATGCCTTGTTACCATGTATACTTTATGCATGAAGATTATCTAGTAATTTTACTTAATACTAGTAGTCAAATTTTACATTCTTTGTATGTAGAAGTACACTTTTAGTCTGTAAATCTGATTTTTTCATAGGAGAGGAAGAATATTGACCTCAGATTATGAACACATGGCACCGATCCGTTCGATATATCCAGTAAACATTTAGTATGATCACTCATCATCACACCTTATAACCCAGCGTCAGCTCTATTCACTGAGCAAAAATTTGTTTCTTACCATACTTGTTGTTTGTCCATTGCACCCTAGCTAGAAAATCTTTTACAGCCTATTAATTCATGAGTTGGGAGAGTTATAATATCATGGTGTTATGCGTATCATGTGTTGCTACAAAATAATTTTGTGCAGTTCTAATGTGTGGACTGTCATTTATGTCTCAACATACAAAATGTTATTCGGATATTTGTTATATATTTAAATAGTACTTATGCATTTAATACAGCTAAACTAAGGGCAAAAAAAAGAGGGTTTGGTTTAATTGTCATTAATAATTTTCGTTGATAGAGGTTTGAATGATTGTAAGTACATAAATTGAAAACTTTTGCGTGATGAAGTCGTGTGTCCGTATGGACGGAGGCTTGTTTGGTATTAACATTGAGGTTGATATCACCGATAAGGCTGACGACATGGAATAACTCGGCTCAATACAACATTGCGTTTTTCTGTCTTTATTCTTGTGAACCACTCCTTAAAATATGATGATCTATAGAATCGTGATGATGAAAAATGAATGAGAGACAGATTACGCAACCTATGTGGATGTAAGAATTTATAGGCAATATAGTAGTAAAAGTTCTACTTTTCTAAAAGATATTTATATTGTCTTTAATATAGATTCAGAAAGCTATATAAAAGTGTAACAGGTGAATGAAGATAATGTGTGAACCAATATAATGGCCTACTTTCTTAATTCATCTAAACATGATTTAAAGATGTAATGAGTGCTTCAACATATTTGCTATTTCACTAATTTTATGCACAAGCAACATAAAGGCAGATAAATTAGCACAAAGTACTCGTTTATCACCAATTTGGTTTACCGAATCGTGCCTGTTTTTTTTTATTGTTGGAAAAACATATAAAATTTGAAAATAGTCAAAAAAATTTCAAAAATGAAAAATACATTTAATAATATCAAAATATATGTATATTAAATTTATTTATATGTAATTTATGCTATAGTTACAATAAACATGATAATTTAATTAATTGAATTAATTAGTTAAATTTAATAAGTATTTAAGATTTATTTGTAGTTAAATTTATTAAGTTTCATTCAATAAGACATAAAATTATTGATATTAAATTTTAATTCTGTATTTATGCTGCAGTTGCAATAAACATGCTATTTAAAATTTCTTTCCATCTTATGCATTTTGTTTTTTAATTAACGAAATAAATTGACGATATAATAAACCAAAAATTCATGCCATATATTCAGCATAATTTCGATATTTGAGTCATGAGGAAGTTTTAAATCGTATATATTTTGTTTGACTAAGAGAACTTTAGTCAAACCATATGTATATAAGAAAAAAGATTATCTTCCTGGAAAGTATGTGGACTTATGGAGTAATCTTAAGTGTTGTTTCTGTTTCCCATTATTACACCTAATCTTAAAATAAATGATAAATAGAACCGACCTCCATTTATAAATGTTTTGGCGGTAATTAAATAAAAATAATTGAAGTAAACCAACAACTAAAACAGCCCATCTCTTTCTTTTTTACAGTCAGTGTTCCGCCATAGTTGGAGCCAAAGTGACAGTCATCTGTACGTGGGTACGTTGGTTAACATATTGGTTTGATAATTAAGAACAGGATCAGTACTATAGTATAAGAGATAATATCCATCAACATCATATCAATAACATACTTTAGGACATCATATGTTTACTTCCCTCTTCCTAAACATAAGTTCGCTTCACCACAGTTAATTTATATACTTATTTTTAGCCACATGAGCAAGAAAAAAAACTGTAAAAAAAAAAAAATCTAAACAACTTGTCCTCCATGAAATGTTAGTTTTTGTTAGTATATCTGTTAATTTAACCACAATACTATTTTAAGTGTTGATTAGTTTTTTTTTGCTATCTTCCATAAATGTTATGTATACATATATAGTTATAATTATTGTTAATTGATGAAAATCACACAAAACTTTTTTATATTATTTTATACTGTTTTTCGCGTAAAATTGTTCTAAACCAATATTTTTACAAGTGTAAGTGAAACGATATGACTAAAACTATTATTTTTAAATATTATTTAAAATTTTTAAATAGTTTGAAAAGAAAATATGTTCCTCTGTTAGATATTATGATATTAAATTATGATATACTTATATATATATAAACTTAACATTTTGTAGTCATCAATATATATATATATATATATATTCAAAATATGTTAATAAATATTTTAAACTAGTTATTATATGATTTACTTAGTACTAGAATTCCAATTTTTTTTATTATAGCAATATATGATGTGAGTTTTTTTATTGAAAATAATATACTATATATATTTTAGTAATGTTTTTGCTAAACCGCTATTGCAACTGTTGCTTTCAATCTGTCAAAAATATTTTACAAACGCATCTTCTTAAAATTACTATACTAGTCTTATAAATTACTCAATACATTTTCGTAAATTTCTGCATCCGCACCATTCTATTTAACAAACCGTAACCTTATTAATTTTTTAAATATAATATTTATTAAAATTATGGTAAATTTTAACCAAAATATTGAAGTTAAACTATGCTGGAATTTTATTATATAAAACCCTTAGTTTTCTATTTTTCATTTTTTCATGTTAAGGTTAAAACTGCTGAAGAAGACAAAATATCTTTATGAGCCAAGAAGAAATGACCATTTGCAATTTTTTCTTTTTGGTCATATGTAACATCATTAATTAACCATTGGTTAACTACTAGATCAAGGAGCTTCCACAAAAAGAAAATCTATGGTGTTAATTAAAACTATATATGTATAAAAAAACTTGTTGAATGAATGGAAAATGGAAACACATGCCCATAAAAATAAATATTGAAGATAACAACACTTTCATATTAAGCAGATAAAACTATGGGACTTGGACAGCCAACATAACCGAAAGATTATATTCTTGGTAATTTTTTCGCAGGTCAAACTAATTCATCATTGATCAATTGGTTAAAATACTTATCCTAGGATTGAAGGATTAGCTAGAGCTCAAATATTATTTATTTTTTAATATTTTTTTCTAGAATGATATTATATATAGTTCCTTATCCTATACATATATATCTATGTACGTATGTATATTGCTTTTATCTAATGGAATTCCTAGTGTCATTTTCCGTTGCTGTACACACGATTTTTTAAGTCAAAAGTATCCCACTTCCATAAAAATTAGGAAATAAGATGATTTTCATGTTAGAAAAGAAATGAAAACTAAGGAAGAGCCACATGTCGAGATGACGGCAATTCTTTGCAAGTATAAATACAGGAGCTCTATCCTCCAAAAGGCCCAACCAATACCACATTAGAAACTTTAGTTCCTCTCTGTTTCTTTCATCATTTGCAGAATAATTTTGCCTCCAAAAGACTTAAAAGCTCTGGGCTCTGTCTCTTTGTCTCTTGATCTCTACTCGGCTCAAGAACCATGTGTAATTTAACACCATCTTCTTCGTCTTCCTTACTATCTTCTAAAGACAAAACCCATTTCTCAAAACTTGAAACCTGTGATTCAAACTATCCTCATTATACAGAATTCACCGATAACGATTCTCCAGACTTTAATAAATGGCCAACTTTTGTCGAGGTATATAATACTTTTTTTTCTCAATACTTTATTATTATTTTTTATTTTTAAAATTTTATTTCGGTAAAAGTGTTAATTTGATTAATAATATTAACTTTTAACCAAAAAAAAGAAGATAAAAGTTCGGGTTGATTTATTAAAAATATCTACAGACGTGGACGGTTCTTGTTCTTGACTTGCTTTTCTCTTGATAATTTGGCGGCAGGGCTTGGAGGAAGTGAAGGCGATCGGAAGAATCTCTGGGCCGACGGCAATGACCGGACTTCTTATGTACTCAAGAGCAATGATATCGATGTTGTTCCTCGGCTACCTCGGCGAACTTGAGTTAGCCGGAGGATCTCTCTCCATCGGCTTTGCTAATATCACCGGCTACTCCGTCATCTCCGGCTTGTCCATGGGGATGGAACCAATCTGCGGCCAAGCTTACGGTGCTAAACAAATGAAGCTTTTAGGACTAACCCTTCAAAGAACCGTCCTCCTCCTCCTCTCAACTTCGGTCCCGATCTCCTTCTCTTGGCTCAATATGAGGCAAATCCTCTTGTGGTGCGGCCAAGACGAAGCGATCTCTTCCGTTGCACAAAAGTTCCTTCTTTTCGCAATCCCTGACCTTTTCCTCCTCTCTCTGCTTCACCCTCTTCGTGTTTACCTCCGAACACAAAACATTACATTGCCCGTGACTTACTCTACGGCCGTGTCCATTCTCCTTCACGTTCCCTTAAACTATCTCCTTGTTGTGAAGCTCGAGATGGGAGTCGCGGGAGTCGCTATAGCTATGGTCTTAACCAATCTCAACCTCGTAGTCCTCTTATCTTCTTTTGTGTATTTCACGAGCGTGCATAGTGATACATGGGTCCCACTTACTGTTGACTCTCTTAAAGGTTGGTCGTCGTTGCTCTCGCTTGCAATACCCACTTGTGTTTCTGTTTGTTTGGAATGGTGGTGGTACGAGTTCATGATCATTTTGTGTGGACTTTTGGTTAACCCAAGAGCCACCGTTGCTTCCATGGGAATCTTGATCCAAACAACAGCTTTAGTCTACGTCTTCCCATCGTCTCTCAGCCTCGGTGTCTCCACAAGAATCAGCAACGAGCTAGGGGCTAAACGCCCGGCGAAAGCTCGTGTATCCATGATCATTTCCCTCTTCTGCGCGACCGCTTTGGGCCTAATAGCAATGGTGTTCACCGTGCTGGTTAGGCACCGATGGGGACGCTTGTTTACCACGGATGAAGAGATTCTTGAGCTGACTTCAATTGCATTGCCCATCGCGGGTCTATGTGAACTCGGGAACTGTCCTCAAACGACCGGTTGTGGAGTTTTGAGAGGCTGTGCAAGACCAACACTCGGTGCCAACATAAACTTGGGTTCTTTTTACTTTGTGGGCATGCCGGTGGCTATTCTCTTAGGCTTCGTTTTCAAACTAGGGTTTCCAGGTCTCTGGTTCGGCTTGCTTGCGGCTCAAGCGACATGTGCTTCTCTCATGTTGTTTTCACTCTTGAGAACAGATTGGGCAGTGCAAGCAGAGAGAGCTGAAGAACTGACGTCAAAACCTCCGGAAAAGACTCCTCCTCTCCTCCCAATCGCCAGGACAATGAGCAGGTCACCCGGTGAAGATGATATGATGAGAACCATGTTGGTTTAAATTGATAGCTAATTTTTTTGGAGTCATTTGCCTTCAACGTTGACGTACATATGTCCTTGTCAAAACATCATTTTTTGGAGTTAATATTACTCAATTTTTTTTTACTTTTTTTTATTAAGAACGACTTTGTTTTGTGGCCTTTCTCGGTGTTTCTGTTATCTATGGTTGTATGGATGTAATAGTTTCTAGCTTTGACTTAAGTAGTTTGTACTGCATTGGTCTCCTATTGTAATAACGATCATTTGGGTTTGATTAGCTTTGCCTTCGTTCGTTTTCTAATAAAAGATGATAGTTTGCTTTGTTAACGTAATCATAAATTAAAATGAGAGAAAAGAACTCCATGACAGCTTCAAAATTAGGCCATTGAAATCTAGAGGAAGACAATACTAATACATATTAGTGAAAAACTATTAGTGAAAAAAATCGATTACCAACTTGTTTATCGACAAATTTGATGATGTTGAGTGACGTGAAGAAAGTGCTATCATGTCTCTTTGCGTTTCTTTCGCTCAATATATGTATTGTCGTTTAAAAAACCTACTTAATTTATAAAAGAGGAATTAATTCGATTTTAGTTTTTATCGGAATATCTTCGGGTAAAGTAAAAATAAAAAAGATTGCTTTTTTTTCTAGCCAATTTTGGTTTATTATTGTATTGTGGAAACTTTGCTGATTTAACAATCAATTCTTTTCTTATGGACAGGCAAGATGAATCTTTATTTTAGAGCTTTTTGGTTGTTCTATGTTCCATAAAAGGAAATATATTCGCAACCAAAAATGGAAAAAAATTCCCTTTAAACTCTATCATATTCTTTGTCCCAAAGCAATTGTATTCGATACGTTTAAATTTTAATTGAGTTCACATTTATTTGATTTTGTTTGCTTCCTTTGAGCAGAGAGAAGCATTTTTTTTTCATGGCACAAAAAGATCCCTTTTTTCTTTTATATATACTTTTTTGCTGGGGCCAGAACATGAATTTATACGAACTTCACAGGCACACAGCAATGTGGCCAAAGAATAAAACATTAATATGACAAGTAAATAAATAAAATTAAAACTGAGTGGAATTGATAATGCGTCTACGTGTCGACAGTATGAATTACCTTTGATATTTCTTTTAGGCAGATACTTTAAAGAAATAAATTGAAGCAAAGCCTCGTTGAATTCCATTGGCTTGCTGAATAATTCATCGAGTTTCATTGGCCATCTATAAAAGAGTTTGAAATTCATTGGCTAATGAATTATGACGAAAGAAAAGACAATTTGTATTATATATTTTGGACGTCCACCTTTTGTTTTTATTTACACGTGAATCGTTTATTTGTGTCTTTTTTCGAAACACTATGCTCTCAATCATACTCTCTATATTCACTGGTGACGCCATTTCGAAAATACAAATATGATTAATTTTTGTAACTGAGAATTTGTTTAATGTAAGATACTATATTTTAGTGCCGACAAAAATGGAAAACTATCCTTAAGTTAAGTCTAAGAGAAAGAGTTCCGAAAATGTAACCTACAATCACTTTGAGTCCGAAACCACTTTTTAATAATATTTGTTAATACGTAAATTATCCACATTGAACAAAGTTTAAATATCGGAACAAGGATTCAGCAAGTCGGCCTTCTCTCAAAGGAATGATATCCACAGGAGTTAGTGAGCTACGTATGTTGGTTTAATGACACATGTTTTGTACCTCATAAATCCGAAAAGTGATATACCCATGTGTATATGTAAGATAATTACAATACATCAATCACATGTTCTTAGTTCTTAACGTCTTTGTTTGGATCAAACGGTCAACTGTAGCCACATGCAGCATTACACACACATATATAGATATGATACACATACAATATATAGAGATAAGAGAGTCGTAAACAAATTGTGTTCAAATAAAAATCGAATTGATCAATTGCCGACAAAAGACTTGATCCTAGAAGAGCTTCGAAACCTCACATACCAATACATCAACGTTGCTGATCCAGTGGAAAGAGAGGCCAGACAAAAGAGGGTGCTAGACCACGAAGAATCACACCTTATGGAGACAACAGCTGAAAATATCCTCCAAGCCATGCTCAACCGTGCACAGGGGATCGATCATCACACCATCCCTATAAGCCGCAACACCACTGCTGAGAATAGTGAGCTAGATACTCGTGGTTCGGATCATATTTACAATCAGGAGCCAAGTGTCCAGGGAAGCCAATCTCAGAACCCCGTGGGGAGACTAAATGAAGGGAGAAACACAGAATCACCCACCTCTGAAGGAGGCGATGAAGGACAACACTCACGAATATGGGAGACTAGCCACAGGACCCAGAATACAGAAGATAATGGAAACGCTGGAAGAGGGAGACCACCTCTGAAAAGGAAAGTCTCAAGGAAAATCACAGCCAGTCCTCAAGTTCAGGGAGCTAGTTCCAGGAGAAGGAACTTCTCTCTAGCTCAGAGTACACCACGAAGAAGTCAAGCGAGGAGACAAAACAGCTCCAACCCATCAAACCAGCTAACCCGACAAGAAAATAGAGCAATTAGAGAGGACACATCCCAGAGATCAAGACGGTCAGCTGATGCAAGGGATACAACAACAGAGCAATCACACAATAGCACGGGACAGAGACAACAAAACTTGGGGGATTTTCACGCCGCCCCAGACACTATTCCTTAGCAATAATGTCTTGGAATTGTTGTGGCTTGGGAAGTACCATAACAATTCAGCGATTAACTGAGCTTAGACTCAAATACTTCCCAGATGTGTTCTTTTTAATGGAAACCAAAAATCAAGCTTCTTTTGTTCTGGATACCTTTGATTGGATGGGGTATGAGCACCACGCTATTGTTGATCCTCATTCCCCTGGAGGGGGAGGACTTGCTTTGTTCTGGAAAGATGGCATTAACCTCAAGATATTAGAACAGAATCAAAATTTCATAGACGCAGAAATCAAGATAGCAGACAAAACCTTCTTTGCGACCTTCACTTATGGGGAACCGGATCGCTCTAAGAGAAGACTGGTATGGGAGAAGCTATCTACTATAGGAGCTATCAGAGATGCAGCGTGGCTTATCACTGGAGACCTGAACGAGATCCTGGACAACTCAGAAAAGGTGGGAGGGCCTATGAGAGCTGAAGGTACCTTCTGTGAGTACAGAACCTTCTTGTCTGAAAATGATCTCTATGATGTAAAACATAGTGGGAACAGCTTGTCTTGGCGAGGACAGCGCTATACACATACGATTCAATGCCGTTTAGACAGGTCCCTGTCGAACAGCCTATGGATTGAGAAATTTCCAAGAGGCAATTGTGAGTACCTTACCTTCGAAGGATCAGACCACCGGCCCCTCCTAACACGGGTCGATAGCAGGAGAAGAGCACCGGGGAAATTATTCCGCTATGACAGGAAG